>JBAMBR010006978.1:0-28563 GCA_037044475.1 Zaprionus obscuricornis
TATGTATGTAGTAAATAGCTCAACTTACAGGCCGATGTCTGACCGAGTATTGCTGCATTTAGTATAAGGTATATGTAGATAATCACCATGACTTTGCTGTTTAGTTCTCTATGATTGACTGAAACGTATTTGGGCAGTAAACTCAAATATGTGTTGCGCATAATTGCTAATGACTTTTATATATAGCTAGTATTATCTATATCTATATCGTAATTATATATATTTATTTTGACAACTCGACTAATTGTTTCTAAATGAGCTTAGATCAGATTGTGTCAAATCTCTCAAACTATATAAAATATGAAATGATGAAAATTGCCATATGCTTGGTTACAAGTTAAACCTTTGAACAGATTATTTTACACCTTGTTTCCAATTGGATTAAATGTCAGATCTTGAAAGTTATTTGAGATCAACTGCTGAAATTTCGAATGTAGTACATTAAGGAGAACAAGTGAAACTGAAAATTTACTGAATAAAGCTCTACATGAAAAATACTGAAAATAATTGAAATATGTCTCGAAAGTCGATGAGACCGTGTGTGCAAACGTCGTGAAGCAATTGATCAAAATTTGAATCTAGCAATCAATCAAATGCTTTTAATCAGCAAATCAACAGCTCAAATTGATTGACAACATGTTGACAGTTGAACGCTTTGTCTGGCAATACGTGTCTGTTATGCAGATGGTTTGTTTTCGTATGCTTTTGAATAGATTTTGGACCTCACAGATTGATGATGGTAAGCAAACGGCCACATAAACATTCAAGTTCAATTTCTTTGCCAGACACTGAACGTTGTTGCTGAGTGACAAGTTAACCGTAAAACAAACTGAAAGTTGTTGCATCTAACAGATACAAATGCTGCTGCTCTTGCTGTTGTTGTTGTTGTTGTTGTTTGGCAAAGCGGCGTTTAATTGGAAACACAGTTGGGTGTTGGCTTTGACCGGTCTGTGGCCCCGGGGCTGCTGTCTTCATCAGTTAGACAACAGCAACAACAACAACAACAACAACTTTGAAGCGTGGACAGCTGATGGATGCAGACATTTCGATTCATTCTCAAGACTTTGACTACCTGAATGAGAGAGAAAAATGTATAGAAAACGGCAAACCCGTTCATATATATATATACATATATTACGCATACGCCACATCGTACACAGTTTTGTGTTATTTTCGGCTCTCTTGATTGCCCCAGCTGAATTCAGAGTTTAATTGCAAATTATTCAAATGCTTCGCAGCCGACTTTTTGCAGCTGTCTTTTGCTGCTGTTTCTGCGTCAACTGCTGCTGCTGTTGTTGTTGCTACTGCCGTCATAACCAGTCAGCTTGCTCTTACCCACCTCCCCCCTTCGGATGCCACTTTCCGCTTTGCAATTATGTCTGAAATTAACAACGCGCCCGCTATAAAAACAAAAACAAAAAAATATGTGAAATGTGTAAAAAAAAAATTTCCAACGTATTTTTCGCTTCTCTCTCTCTCTCTTTCTATCTCTCGCTCCGACTGTTTGTCTGTCTGTCTGTCACCTCGTCTCGTTTTGTTGTCAAATGAAATTAGGCGTGAAATGCAGTTTGAACTTAGTCTAAAATATTTTTACAACCAACAACGTTTCGCATATTGTTCTTATTCTTCCTTCTCTTCATTATTCTATACGATTTCAAGTGTTTCCAGCTTGGCGCCTTTCAAGCCACGTGAACATAACAATTTTTTATGGTTTACAAATATTTCAATTAATTTCCATTTTTCATTCATTTTTTGGGTTTTTCGTATTGCTGTTAACAGTTGACAAAATAGTTGCCACAGCAGCGATATCTTTGATTGTAATAATCTCAAGTTGTTGAAAGATTTATGTTCTTTATGTTAATTCGAGGGGCGTTAAATAAGTTCAACAGTTATGTTATCTATGTGTAGGGTATCTACAAGTCAAGCAAGTTTAAATTGAGTCTATTCTTGTTTTTTCTTCATGTGGTTAACATGTTAACATGGCCAACACGCAGTAGTTGCTGTTGAGATGTTGCTGCAGTTGCCGCTGTTGCTGGTGTTGCTGGTGTTGCTGCAGTTACTGCAGTTGCAGCAGTAGCTGCTGTTGTTGCTATTGCTATTGCTGTTGCTGTTGCTGTTGCGTCTTAAGTCGCATTTATATGCAAATAACTTAAATTGTTTTCAATTTGCCTTGGCCGCCACATTCCTTTGGCGAACTTGCAGCTAATTTTATGGCTAATTGTCCGCGTGTTGCCTGTTGCTGCTGCTGCTGCTGTTGCTATTGCTGCTACTGCTGCTGCTGCTGCTGTTGGTGATTGCTGATGAAGTTGTGATATTTGCGATAAAAAATGTATGTGATAAAAATTATAAAGCGTCGATAGTTAGAGACAGGAATTTCATAATTGCCTTCGGCAGCTAAGAAAAATACAATAAATTGAAGTTTTCAACGTGAGAACAGGACGACGACAGGAGTTTGATGACACGATTTGAAGTGACGGCATGTTGGTGACGGTGAGTTAAGCTAACGACAAGTTAAAAAAGCTTTCAATTCAATTTTTATTTTAACCCAGTTTTATTTTATTTTTTTTTCATTATGGACAGTTGTGGTAACAGCTTTGACCTGATTTATATTTTAGCCATTAGCTAAAGCTAAAGCTAACTCAACTTGACAGCTGATACCTTTCAATGATTCCTTTAAACAGCCAATTAGAGCGTAACGTTAGCTTTCTTTTCTTTCCCTTTCCTTTTCCTTTTCCACTTCCTTTTCATTCCCCTTCTAAGATATTTATCCATTTTCAATTTCCTTGAAGGACACAGCAAAAAAAAAAAAAAAATAATAAAAAAATGAAAGAAAAGAAAAAAATTGTGTTTTCAGCTACTCGGAAATTAATCCAAATACAAGTTGAGGAAAAAAAAAAAGATTTCCGTTTTTTGTGCTTTCTGCTGCTTCATGATTGCCATTTGGCAATTTATGCGATTGTCGCAATGCGGCACAAAATAAATACCAAGTATATATACTACATATATACTATAGTATATGTATCTACCAGAATCAGAATCAGTTGAGTATAAAGCTAAATAAAATAAACAGATGGCAAATCAATGAAATAGTTGGAAAAAAAAATAATCATGCCAAAGAATTGGTAATGAAATTGAGATTGACTTGAGATGAAGAGAAGTAAAAGTTAAATTGAAATGAATAGCAACTAAATTACACTGAGAAAAATAAAACGGTACTCAAAGGTACTTGAGCAATATTGAGATATTTTTTTTTCGTTATGGTAAAATGGTTCGTTGAATTTCGCGCCTCTTGAGTTTTGAATTTAACTTCATTATTTTTAGCTCCGACAAATTTGTTAACTGCGTATTAGCCATAAAATTATCATGAGGCCATCACGTTTTTTGTCCACGTCCGAGAATGAAATATAACTAATTTCTGTTATATTGTTAATGGATGAGACGGATTGGCACTCAGGGGATCGGGGCATTGGATACGCCCGAGGGCCGAGCGCACCCAGGGCAGAGTTTGATGCCAATCGAAGCCCTTAAAGCGATTGTAATGCGCAGTACGTACAATATGATGTACCATATTAATTTGCATTGACTGTTTGACAGTGTGAATGTGAATGTGCATGTAAATGCAAATGTGAATGTGAATGTGAATGTGAATGTGAATATGAATGAGTATCGTTATAGTGTATGAGTGTAAGCAGCTGTATTAGAGTATCAAAAGCATGTAATGCAAATGTGATTGCAATTTTTATGAGACAGGCAACAAGAATGAATGAATAAATGAAATGAACTATGTAATTGTTATTGTAATCATTATTATTATAATAATAATAATAATATTGCATTGCATTATATGTGCGATTAGAATATTACTTTAGTTTAGTAGATTGCTCAACAGTGCTGACATAATGACAAGCTTAAGAACAAGATAGACAGTCAATCGTAGATATATCATCAATATATAGTTATGTGTTTTGAATATTATAAGGCAATTCTTAAGATATGATAATTCGAACCGGTTACCGCAAACCGAACCCATACAATGTATATGTATATATGTGTGTGAGAGAGACAACGTTAAGTTTTGCAAATTATTGATCTTTAAAAATGTAAGCTTAAGACTATATATCTAGGGGTCATTATAATCTCAAGTCAAAACTTGTTAATAGGATTAGCAACTGATTATAGCGAAACTGAGATCATACATAGTTATAGACAAATTCTTGATAGGATTATAGAATTTTTAATGGATGAATATCAAATAATAAAAACTTCCTATTATAATTAAGTTTTCTCTCTCTCTATCTCTCTGTCTCTCTCTCTCTCTCCTCTGGTATCTACATATTTTTTCAATTCTTTAATTAAGTTGTCCACAAGTTTCATTTATTGTCTATTAAATTGGCATTTAATTGCTTCATTTAATTGTGGCAATTGTTGGCGAAGGGCGCATAGTTTGCACATGTCTTGCATGTATAATTACTAGAGTGCACAAACATTTAGACGCCACTGTAATTATTCGATATTTATATGCAATCAACAACTAGTTTTCAAGCCAAGTCATGAACTCACACCACAACACAACAATAATAACATGAGGAAATGCCATTGAGTATGTGTAGACAGTGTTACTTCTTCCTCTGTGTCTCTGTCTCTGTCTCTCTCCCTGCCCCTATCACGTTTCACTCAGACACATTGCTCTCTGCTCTCTGGCACCCACACATTGTTGCCATGACATTGAATTGCATCTGTATTAGCTCGCATCTAACTGTTAAAGTGCCTTCTCCTGTTTTACGCTGCCCTCTTATCACCATCAGCAAGCATTGCAGCCACAATTACAGTTACAGTAACAGTTACAGTTATAGTTCTCTCTGTCTCTGTGCAATGTCAACATTGTCTGCTTTTAGCACTTTATTAAATGTTAATTTATCGCTTTGTGTTTGCTTTGTTTTTGCGATTTGTGCGGTTAGATAAGCGCATTGCACTTGAAGCACAACCGAGAGTTAAGAGGGGAGCGAGAAAATAAAGAGCACACAGCATTATATTTATAGATCTTATTGAGTTTGAGTTGAAATTGATAGACAAACTTGCTTGTTCTGCTCTATGAAGTTCAAGTTCAATGAGAATTATAATAAGTTCTTTAAGAATTTTTTTTATCAAGTTGAAACCTTATGCTAAAGCTAAGTAACTTAGGTCAGTTTCAGTCTGAGACGATCATATAGCAGTATAATTAACAAGTATGTATTTTAGTTTAGACGATATTAAAAAATATTTACATAGATTTGCAAACTGTTTTTGTTTTCGTCTAGTCACATTTGCTAAGCATTTGAATTTGCAGTCGAGCGTTAAGGAAATATTTTCTCATGTTCGTCAAATGTTGAGCAAGAAGATGATGAAGCAGAAGAAGAATAAGAGGAAGAAGATGAAAAACTTGTTGCAAGCGGCACACCCACGCTGCAAGCTGCTCATCTGTCATATGTGTGTTGTATGTGTGTGCTTCATGCTCATCCTTTCACCCAGTCGGTGGCAAGTGCAACTTTCCCACAGTGCACTGTGTGGCACTTCAGTGTTGTCAGCCAGAAGGCGTGTGTATAATGAAGAAGAAGAAGCAGGAATGTACAGGCATATGTGCATCTGTATGTGTGTGTTAAGTGTGAAGTGGCAAACACACAGTTGCAACATTTTTCACAATTCCAGAATTCATGATCAAGTGCAATCTTTTGACATTAATATGACAACAAAAGGAGTTGAGCGAAAAAATACAGCGGTAGTAGCAGTGGCAGCGGTAGTGGCAGTGGTAGCGACAGTAAGAGAAACAGTCAAGCGGCAGTTGCAAGTTGCAAAAAAAATCAATTATGCGCACGAGGCACACAACAACAACAACAACGGCAACGACAACGACAGAAACAGCAACAACGGCAACAATGAATGAATGACAACTGCGACTCTGACTTTAGCTGCGACTTGGGGACCTCGCAAATGATTGAGTATGCGACAGGCGAGCTGTGACAGGCGGCGCGCAGACGCAGTAAGAAGATAGTAAATAAGAGCGAGAGAGAAAGAAAGACAGAGAGGAGAAGTGAGAATTCACTGATGAATGTCTGTCAAATTGCTGACACGCACGCAGCCGTAGTCATAGTCGCTGTCGCAGTCGGAGTTGGAGTTGGAGTCGAAGTCGGAGTCGGAGTTGCAGTCACAGTCGCAGTTGTTGGCACTTGCTGACATTGACACAATGTGCTTTTCGTGTTGCAGAGACACAATTCACAACACACACACAACAAAGTTGCCTCCTTCTCAGCAGCCAGTATGTTGTAGTTGAAACGTGAGGAGGGGAAGTGTGAGTGGGAAGAGCATGAAAATATTTTATAGCATTTAATTTCAACTGCATTTGCCGCCTGTCATCTAATTGAGTTGTTCGCTGGAGCCACTCAAAAAATTTATCGGCATATTAATGCAGCATATTTCAAATGCTCGCAACTTTGCAGTTGAAGTTTGCAGTTGCAGTTGCTAAGTTGCCAAGTTGAAGCCAACGCCTGACTTACTACTTCCTCGAGTCTGTTGTTGTTGCCCCTCACCATTCCACACTTGACGTCACACACACACAAACACAAACACACACATACACTTCTGGCTGACTGAACATGTTTATGCAATTTCTGCTGCACTCGGCCCGTTGTCTTATCATCTATGATTTTATTTATGCTATAGGCATATATATAGTTAAGCGCATGTGTGTGTCCGATAATTGGATTATTTACTTTCGCGGCTTAGCAGCCAACAAAGTTGTGAAAATTGTTGGGTTTTCGCTTTCTATAAAGTTGCTCGATTACAACGATTGCCCGCCCGATGGTCCGATCGGCTCGATCGCTCGATCATTGTCGGGGCGTGTAAGTAGTTAACTTATTTGTTGTTGTTGTTGTTGTTGTTATTGTTGTTATTGTTGTTATTACTATGGTCGTATTGATGAAGTCGTCTATTGGTTTATGTCTGTGCGGTAAATTCGACTTTGGACCAAAATGTAGAAAAAAAAAATACACTTCAAGTTGAAGTCCCATAGACCACAGCAGGTTTTTTTTTTTTTAATTTTTGTATTTTTATGTCTGTTTGTTTTTACTCATATTTACGATTTTAGGTTTATGGCATATAAAATGCAGTTCGACTACAGAGCGACAGAGAGCTTATTAACTTAAGTAGTTGTACTAGATAAACAGTCTCTCTGCCACACACACACTCACGCACACTAAAAAAAGTCGTTTAATTATGCCAAAGATTTATGGCAAGTAAATTATGGTTGCAAGTAAAAGATATTGTAATTATAGCAAAATTAATAGCTACAGGTATATATATAAATAGCTATATTTCAATTTATCAGTCTAATTCGAAAGCTATTTCTACTTTATCATCATCTTTCTTCATTTTTAATCAACATTTTAAGTAGTAGGCTCTATCCAAAATATTTTCCTGTGATATAATTATACAGTACAATATATAAATAGCTATTCTATAGCATATCATTTGTCTATAAGTCTAATCCGAAAGCTATTTATGCTGCTTCTTCATTTTTAATCAACATTCTAAGTAGTAGGCTCTCCCTGCGCCTTTACCTAGTCAAACCTGTATCATACTAATATATTCTGTATTAATATAGAGTCTGAGAGACTCTGCTCATGTCTACTAGAGGCGACTGTCAATCTACGCTAACAGCAGCTGCTGTTGTAACCCGAAACCCACTAAGACAGTTTTTGCCACAGCATAGTGCAACAACAGCCATGTTGTGGCACAACCCCTGGTTGCGGCATTAATATGTATGAGACGTGTCAGCGCACAACGCCACAACGCGTTTATCAAACATTTGAAACATTCGCTTTGTATGCTTTCGTACGACGCTCTCCCGTCTCTACCGTCTCTACCGTCTCTCTCGTTCTTCTGTCTTGCTGTCTCTTGACCCAATTAACAAGACATTATAAAGTCGTAAAGCATATGCGACGTGTGATGCCAGAAAATTAGCAAATTGACTGAGACAAAATGCTTATGGGAAGGGGTGGAGTCACCATTTACAAAAATCCTCACCTCCAAACCCACCTCCACCTCGTTTAGATTCCCAATTCCACAATTTACAATTCCAAAACTCAATTTTCAAATCTCAGGCCCATTTTTATGCTGTGCCGTGCGCCACATCGCATTAAAATGTGCATGCAAATTCAAGTGAATTCATAAATCACAAATCACTTAGGCAAACAGTTTTTGGGAGTTTGTAGAATTGTTGTTGTTGTTGCTATTGCTGCTGTTGTTGCTTCTGTTGAACGTGTCTTTGGTTGAGCGGCCAATCAACTGGTTGACTTTCAGCTGCCGGTTTCGACTTCACCATCGATTTGGGCTTGAGACTTGGGCATTGGCTTTTTTGGGCCTTGTGTATTTGATGGCAGCGGCAGAGAGGGGTCGGTGTTCGGGGGCCTATGGGCTTACAAATGTTCATGTTTGTGCGATAATATTGACAAATTGTGCAAACATTCGCACACAATTAATAAAGCCAGACCCACACGACCTGCTCTCGTCCAACGTAGCGTACCATGGCAACTCAACCGACCCTACCCGACCAACCCGACAAACCCGACAAACCGACCGTCCGTCTGTATTTTACGGTACCATCGAAATCCACGACCCACGTGCGGGCAGCGCGTGTTCGCAAAAGACAAAGCTACTGAGACAAGAGACCAGAGACAAAAGAGATAGAGGACAGGAGACAAGAGTCAAGAGACAGAGCCACAGAGCCACAGAGACACTGAGAGACAGAGACACGACCGACACGAGACAACATAATTTCAATTCGAATTCCCGGGCGGGCCCCCGAAGCTACCTAAAACACAAAATTCAAGAAGTTAAATGTCGTTGTACATAACATTAAGTGTCAAACGGGGCTTTGTGCTTACAGTGGCGCAAAGTAGAATGTAACTGAAGTGAAAACTTTTTTGAAAAGATTTATATTTGGGAAAAATAGTTTTAATTCATTTAAAAATAATACTTTACGGATTGTTTTAAAATTTTATATTTAAAATTTTTTCTATTTATTTAAAATAATATTTAACGATTTTTTTAATATTTTTTATTATACATTTTTATCATAAAAATTATAAAATTATAAATTATAAAAAATTATTATAAAAAAATGGTATAAATGATTTATTTAGTTTTTTGCAGATTATTTCTTTATTTTTTATTTTATCTTGATGCAAATTTTACTTTTTTTTATACCACTGTGCTCATTGCTTCTGCACATAGCACAGTGCACAGTGCACAATGCAGAAATTCAAATTATTCGTGGCACGTCTTCAACTACTTTCGCCCACACACACAAAACCTTGAGCTAGTCATGGAGAGATGAATAGTCTATACTTGGACTTGGAACGCAGCTAAGTCTGGACTTGAGTTAGGATATGATACGCCCACGGGCAGGCGTCACAACGAGAGCTTGCAAGTTGCAACAAAAGTCTGAGAATACTGGCATTGAGCGGAACCTTTTGGGCTTCTGGTCACTTCAATGTGCGGCGTCTGTGGCGGGAACTGTGATTGATGATTGTGGCACTCAGCGTTGTCAGTTTGTGCCTTTGATGTGGCACCAGCAGAAGCAGCAGCGTCATTTGCAAACTTGCCTTGTCTTCAGCTTTTGCTGCTCTTCTACTGCCGCTGCCGCTGCCGCTCTCACTTTCAATTTTGTTTTTGCAAGCTTAAGTCGACAATTTATGCCAGCATAACTCGTGTATTTAGCCAAAGTCAGAGCCAAAACTTAAGCTGCTTGGTCGGGAGTCGAGGCTTTGTAAGCGGCTTAGAGCCAGGAAACTTGCGACAGACATTTGTGTTGACAAATCAATTAAATGTGAAATTTAAAGGCGCACACAGTACACAGTAGTCAGGAGCCAGCAGCCAGAAGCCAAGTAAAGTTGGGTCGGGGTCGGTGTTGGGGCTGAAGTTTTGGAGCAGAGATAAACAACACAACAGTCAACACGCAAAGAAAACGCCGTTGGGCCTTAAGCCAAGCCTTGCTTGCATTGAGCAGAAAAAAGGGGAGGCAGGTGGGAAAGTGAAGCACAGTAAGACCTGGTTCTGTAAACTGGGACTAGACGGCGCTTATCGAGACTACATTGAATGCAAATCGTAAAGTGTGAAAACAAATTGCAAACTGGAAAAGGGGGAGGAATAGGGGCAGAGGCAGGGGCAGGGGCAGTGGCAGTGGCTGGTGCAGGGGCTGGCACAGGAAACTTCAACTCAAACTCATTGCAGACCCTATCCACACCCGATGCATTGCTGCCCAGTCGGATAATTGCACTCGATTTGTAATTCAAGATTAAGGGCAGAGCCAAGACCAAGTTGAATCGAGCTTCACTTTTCGATCTTTGTTTTAATTTATGTTGTGATTTTTATTTATGCGCACTTGACGTTGCACTTTTTTTTATTATTTTTTTTTTTTTGCACAGATAATCACTTAAAATGTGGGCCATGAGTTAAGTGATTATGTAAATTTGGCTGCTCCTCTCTCTCTTGCTCTCTTGCTCTCTTACTCATGCCCCCTAGATACGTTGTATAACCTTCAATTGAACAAAGAGAAAGATAAAGATTGGTTCGACAACAGCAAACTTGAAAGGCAACAGACAACAAATTGATTGGCAACTTAATGTGTAGAACGTTGAAATCTGACAACAGCTTGCGATTCCAACAAAGGGATTGAGTTAAATATATAATTTATGTTGTGGGAGGAATAACTTAAGACGAAAACTATTGAACCATAAGTACTTCATATAGTTGATCGGACCAATTTTATATTGAGTTTCACTCAAGTTCTATATTGTAATATAATAAAATCTGAGATATTCCAACTCAGACTCTAATATATTATGATAATTTTGGTTTCCGAATCAATTTAGATGAAGATACAAACATAAAATATTCAAGAATAAAAAACATATGCAAAAAGTAAAAGAATACAAGTAAGAAAGTTACAGTTAAGAGTGCTTGACTATATGATACCCGGTACTTATTTTTACAAATCATCTAGATTATATTATAAGTGTTTTCAATTTCGGGAGTCATGCTCTGCCTACTTATGTGCATTACATATGTTTTCTAGTGTCACAAAGTCATTATACACTCTGTACTTTATGGGTACCGGGTATAATAAAAAACAAGTATGGATATACATAAGTATTCATGAACATTTCAATATGAATTCATAATAAAATTGATATATAAATATTTATATATATTATAGACAATATACTATGTATATGATATGCTATGCTAAGATTTTCTCTTGGAATACTTACATCGTATTTACTTGACCTCATTTTACCCATTTATTTTGCATCTAATTTGCATTCGTATTTCGGCTACGTTAGACGTTTTTATTTTGTTATTGTTAAAGATATTTTATCGCAGCGACCATTTGATATAATCGTAACAGAGTTTCGTAGTTTTATTCGATACTTTATGATATTATTATTAATTTTTTTTTTATATAATAATAATCATTTGAATAATTTCAAATTTCTGTTTTGCCGATATGATTGCTTATTTATTCAATTTAAATTTATTTATTTATTTAATTATTAATTTATCAATTGCGAATATATTTTTAATTTTTTTTATATATATCTTTATATATTTCGATATATATATTATTTTTTTTTTTAGAATTTTGAACACCTTTTGATAAGCACTTTATTTGGAATTTAAAATTATTAGTAATATTATTTTATATATTTATATTTATATTTATATGTTAGGCAAGCACTTTTTCTATATATATATATTCGTAATATATTAATTTAAGTACATTTTTCTTTTGTATTGATTTATTGTTTAGCAAATATTTTCTTTTTGCTTTATTTTATTTTTTTGTTTTTTATTTTTGATATTCTTTGCACAGTCTTTAATAATTGTTAAAAAGTAAAAGGCTTCAATTGTTGTTGCAACTGCAAGAGATGAGGGGAAATTAGCAATGAAACGAAAATTTATAAGATTATTTTATAAGTTTTTTTTTTCTTTGTAAATATTACGCATACGACACGTGGCACCAGTCGCTGTCCAAATCGAACTGAATAGAGCAAAGAAAATTGTTCAAATTGTAAGCCAAAGTCAGTGCAAATCAAACGGTAATTTCGATGAATCGTTAAGCCCAAACTGTTACTTTCATCAATTTGCACTGAAATGTTATACTAAACGAATTCTACGAGTTTTCCCCGTAATGCTTTTCTTTGCTCTGTTTTGTTGTTGTGGTGAAAAATCGTTATACCACAACAGCAACAGCAAACAATGCCAAAAGTGCACGAACGTGCAGGGAAAGCAAGGAAATGGGAAATGTTTTACTTTTTTTGTGGAAATGGGCAAAACAGACGGACGATTGGACAAACAAACGAGCGGACGGACACTTAAAGGGGGGCAGCAACCACGTGAAAAATGCCGGAAACAGAAATCGATTTGCACTAAGCGTTGAAATGAGCATGTGTTCGTTATGTTTGCTGTATATGTGTATGTGTGTGTGTGTGTGTGTGTTAACAGGCCTGTATGTGTGAGTGTGTGCAGTAAGAAATGTGACACAGGAAGAAGGCTCGTCTCATGCACAGTTTCCCTAAAGAAAAACTCCCGAATTCATTTATTGTTATTAACACAACGTCTCTCTCTTTCTGGTCATTATCCCTGTCTCTTTCACTTGCTCTGTACTTTTGGAAAATTGTTTTGGGGAAAGCGTTTCGGAAAATTCACACGCCGAAATTATGTCACACACGCAACGCACGAAAGTAGGCAACGAATTCGATTTTTCGTATTGCCGAAAAAAATGATTCAACAAATTGTATTTACAGATTTTTATCTGCAGTTTTATGAAATTTTATTAAAAATTATTTAACGAAAAAAATTGAAAAAGTAATTGAAATTGAAACTTTTGTAAGCGTTCTTTTATTATAATTTTTTACCCGTCGCTGCTGCTGTTGCTGCTGCTGCTGTTGCTGCTGCTGCTACTGCTGCTGCTGCACGACGCGTTGAAAATTCACGTAACAATTGATTTGTGTGTCAAAAATGTCACAAGTGTCAAAATTGTATGGAAACACTGCGCTGCGCTCGAGAGAGAGCCAAATAGAGAGAGCGAAAGATTGAGAGAGACGGAGAGAAAGAGAGAGCTAAACTGCTACACGTGCATGTAGAGATATACATAGAGAGAGAGAGAGCGAGCGCTGCCAAAGTGACAGAGAATGTGAGAGCATAGTTATGCTGCTGCGCATTGCTTGCTGCTCTGCAACCTGAAGAGATTACAAGCACGTGTGTCCTGTGAAAGAGTAAAAGAACAGAGCTTAAAGCTCTAACTATGCTTTAGTGAAGACTTAAAAGCTTATAACGCGTGCTGTGGGCTGTGGCTCAGCTGATCATCATAACATCAGCAGAATCTACAAGCAACGTTATAAAGTTATCTGATACCTTTCAATGCTACATGAGCCACAACTATTTGCTAGATATATGTACATATGTCTGCCTATATATATAAATGTATATATATATCTGTGTTAATATATACATATGTAGATAAAATGCCGGATACATATGTAGATATCAGATGCGCTGATTTCTCTAAATGGAGCAAGCTTACGTAGTTTTTAATTGCCAAAGAAAAACAATAATAATTTGAGCTGGTAAACATGTAAAATACTTGGAAAGTTGGTTGAAAGAACTCAAGAATATTTTCAAGTATTATTGTTTTCTTTTTTTAGATTTCGATGAAAATATTATTTAAGATACTTTAACGTATTATTTTGAAATATTCTGATATTTTTTAAAATATTTTCATATATTATTATTTATAATTTTCCTAGTATTTTCCTGTATTTTCTAGTATTATTCATTTCTTTCAACTTTCTAAGCATATGTTTTGCAGCTCATAATACTGAAGCTTCACTGTATTACTCATAACTTTTAGCCATTTCCACATGTTAAATCAAAGCAAGTAAAGACCCTGAAAAGGTTTCGGCTTCAGCTATTGCTATTCCTTGTAGTTTACCCCCTCCCCAAACTTCTCACTCCATTGACAGAAAGGACTTAAAAGGCTCAAGTTGACTTAAGTAGGATGCTAATACAAACGTTTTTCTTGCACATTGCACAACGATGACGACGATAACGACGTTGACGATGACGACAATAACAAAAGAGGGGCGTAGTTCCCGTTTAAGTCTAACGGTTTATGAGTCTAAAGATGTCTGGTCAGCCAGGTGTTAAGTCCACATACAGCACACACACACACACACACACGGCACATACTCACACTCAAAGTCTTAGGCAAACATAACACATAATAAATACAAAGTACACACAGTACACGATAATACATACAATAGATTTCTAGTAAAATTTTCTTCTTTTTTTATACATTTATGTATATTAATATAATCGTAATTATTCTTGTTTTTTTTTCTTTTTTTTTTTAAATTTTGTTTATTGATTCATTAAACGAATTAAACGCGTTATTAGTGTATTAATCGTCTTGTTAATTGATTAATTTATGTATATAGCTCGGCCACGAAATGCTGTGAGTTTAGAGCGTTAAATGTTACGAATTATAATATTATTAATATTATTATTCTTATTATTATTAGTATTTTGCGAGACGCATTCAAATTCGATTCTCGATTCTCGATATTCCCGACTCTCGACTCTCAATACTCGACTTTGACTCGCGGCTGCGGTTTTTGTTGTGAACCCAACTAAATGCGATGCGAAACTGGCCGACCAGGCCGAGCCGGGCAATGACGATGGTTTCTTATTGGAACAGAGGCGCACACACATTGCCCACAGACGACGGGGAGGGCAGCGTGTTGACGAGCGGTAGACTGGGAGAGAAAGACGTGGACAGAGACAGAGACGAAGACCAGCCAAGCGTCAGCTGCGTCGCGTGAGTGTGGATATTGCGGGTTGTATGTGGTCTGGCGGGGGAGGGAGGTGTGGGGCGTCTACTGGAGCAACGACGTTTCTGCTGCTGCTGTCGCTGCCGCTGCCGCTGCCACTGCCACTGCCACTACTGCTGTTGCTGTTTGCTGTTTGTGTTGCTGTTGCTCTGCCTCTGGCTGTGTATGTCGTATGCTTGTAAATGTGTGCGTGTGTGTGTGTGTGCACGCCACTTGAGGCTAATAACAACAGCAACAACAAGAACAACAAAAGCAACTACGAGCAAGCAAGTTGATTGCAACCGAACTTGTGGCAGGAGCTCAAGTTGCAAAAGCTTCATAATTTTGCCGCTATCAACTGAGCGAAGTTGCAACCAGAATAACTGAAAGAGAGCTATACATGTAGCTACAGTGTGAGAGAGAGAGAGTGAGAGTGAGAGAGAGAGTTGGAGAGCGGCATTTGAAGAGCAACATGAAATTAGGTCTCTTTAACATTATGCGGAAGTTGGCTGACAGAGAGTGTAGCATGTTGGAGAGAGTGATAGATAGTGAGAGAGCGACAAAGCGATATAGAGAGTATGTGTGCGTGAATAAGTTTATGTATGTGTGTGTGCCCGCATAACGGTCAATGCGGTTTTTGTATGAATATCGCATGCGATACTTGTACTTAGTCTTCGAACAGCAGCTGAGCAACTAACCAACGGGCAAGAGATAGTGGAAAGAGGGGAGAGTGATAGCGTTTGCTATTAGCTAGGGGTTGCTTTTCACTCAGCTTATAACAACTATGACGCTAAGGTTACCATGCTGGCAATGAATGAGTTACAGTCTGATACAGTGAATACATACTAAATGATGTTGCGGCGATAGTTGAAAGGGAAACAAATATTTTATGGAATTTAGATTATTATATTATAATTTTAAATTAATAAATTTCATTGCATAAGTTAAATGTTTAAATTTTGGACCATCATTTCATATAAAATATTTTATTTCATTGTTTATTTATCTTTACTTTATTCAATTATATTAATTTGTATTATTATTATTTTTCTTTATGTCAACATATTTACATTTTTTAAAATTTCATTAAGTTATTTAGTTTACTTTAATTTTTTTCTACATTACATTTTAATTTATTTTTTTTTAATAATTTTTAATTTATTTAAAATTAAAAATATATTTTTAAAAATATATTTTTAATTTTATTTAATTTTGTTTAATTTATTCAGTTTTTAATATTTTTATTTTTAATTTGTTTAGTTTTAATTTAATTTAATTTAATTTAATTTAATTTTATTTATTTATATATAATTTTATTCTATTTTATTTTATTTTATTTTATTTTATTTTATTTTTATTAAATTTAAATTAATTTATCCTTTTTTAATTTTGTTTTATTTGATTTAAATAATTTAATTGAATTTAATTTTAATTTTATTTTATTTATTTGATTTAACTAATTTTATTTTGCAAATTTAATGTAAATTTGTTGAAGTGGAGGCATATTTTTAGACTTGACTGTAGTAACATCTCATATTAAAAACTAATACAAATTTCCCTTACTATAAATTCTAAGCATACACAATATTTTTGCCTACACTGTATTCTGTCGGCGTAGACAAGCAAAAGCTCTACTGAAGTACCGTTGATCTGCACGCTGCTTGAAAATTAATTTGTGAGTTTTTGCTTGCAGTTTTCAGACATGAAAAGCAACAAGAACAATATTAATGATGTTTACTTACCATTAAGACTTGAACTGTAATTGAACCTTGCTTTTTTATACTTAACACTACACTTTTGCATTATTTTAATGCAATTTAATTAACAAACAAAAAAAACAAAACACCAAAAAAAAATACGACGCGAGTCAAGATCAAACGTTTACGAAGCAATACCGACAAAGACTGAACTTAATTTGAAGCTTTCGCTCTGAGCTCCGTTGAGCTGGAAATAGAGCTTTTCATTCGATTTAACGGTTCCTTGCCAAAGGAAAGAATAAAACGAATTATTTCCACTCACACTGCGCTCTCTGCGCTCTAAACAGAACTTTCTATGCTTGCATATTTTAAGCAGCGCAGCTTCGCTTATCTTGTACGAAAAGAACTGCAGGCGAGTGATCGAAATGTCATGGAATGGCAGACACACAGCAACAAATACTTCATGCTATTTTCTTTTGTTATTCACATATAAATTTGTTGTTTTTTTTTTCCTTAAAGAATATTTTACCGTTACTATTTATTTATATTACATTGCTTTTTTTAATTTTTTTGCTTATTCAATTTAATGATTCTTATTAGTTAGTTATTACTGTGAATTTTAAATTGTATAAACCGTTATAAAACTAATGCCACAACTGGTCAACTTAATTTCTATGACTTGTGACTTCTCTGTTTCATTCATTGCTTGCGAGGTTTATGCCTCTCACTCACTCTGTCACTGTTTTGGGGGTTGTTGCATACCCCTAAAATTGATGTTTCTAGCGTTAGGCTATCGCATGCGATAAATGTGTGCTGTTTGTGCCGGTTGCATGCAACAACAGGTTTGAGTTTGAGTTTGGTATGCGCAACATGTTGCAGCCTTGCATTTACTGGCATAACATTTGCAACGCTGTCAAAGCAGTTGGCATTGGCATTGGACGTGAGGCAGGATCATCATCAGCAGTCGCAGCTGTTGTTTTTGTTAATTCCACACGCGATGCCTGATGTTGCATGCTTCGTATGCGTTGTGTGTCTGTTAGTGTATGTGTGTGTGTGTGTGTTGCAACTGTAATCAGTTATCGTAGGTGTTTTGTGTGATATATTGACAGGCATTAAGGCTGCGCTATGTTGCAATTCATTAATCATAGAGATCCTTATGGCCTGGCCAATGCTGGGAAACAGATTCCTATTAATTTGAACACCAAAATGAAAACAAAAGTTGCGCACTTAATGGTGTAAATAAAGTCAAGGGACGGGGGCAAGTGGTAGCAGCAGGGACATGCTTACAACACCCGCGCCAAAAAAAAAATAATAAATAAAAATAAAAAGAAATAATGAAAAAAAAAAATAAAAGAAAACAAAAGATATAAACGCGCCGAAGGACAAGATTCTCTACGTTGCACGCATGCGCAGCGGGTGGCGTTGCATTCCCATAAAAAAAATTGCATGCGAGAGAGTGGGGCAAGTGTTGCCTAGAAGGGCAAGCGGAACACACACACACATACACATATCGAAGCTTTCGATCAAATGGCCTATCAGATAGCACAGCCTTGTAGTACATATATATCGTAGATGGAAGAGGGAAGAAACTCACCTCCAACCATCGCAGTCGCCATCGCCATCGTCATCGTCATCGTCATCATCGTCGTGTGTTGAAAAATTCATTTTAATAAGCGCCCGTAAAATGAACCACGCAATATCTGCGCAATAAATAAATGACAATTATGAATTGTTCGTCGGAATCGCAGTTTCAGCTTTAGGTTCAGCTACAGCTTCTCCTCCAGCCAGCTTCAACATCAGTTACAGCTGCGGCTACGGCTTCGTTCGGCCCTTGGCCACAGCACTTAATAAGCGGCGCCCGCTGGTGCGCTATGCGTTATGAGCGAAAGAGAGAGAGAGAGAGAGAGCAACAATAAGATGAAAAGATGATATAGGCAGAGAGACAGAGAGAGAGTGGAATTGTGAGGGGAGAGGGGTAACAGCAACACATCCACACTGGCAACTGTGCAAAGCTGTCGTCGTGTCAGACCATTAATTTGTTGTTTATCGCACCTTGTTAAAATCACATTGCCTATGAGATGTTTATAGAAAGAGAGGGGTATATAGGGAGAATACTGATAAATAGCAAGAGAGAGTGTATGAGAGTGAGAGGGAGAGTTTGGAAGATGTGACGATTGGAATTCGACAAATACCATGAGAACAAAGTGAAGACACAAAAAAAAAAGCTAGGAACTGTTCCTGCAGCTATTGGGAAACGAAGTCGAAACTGAAATCTGATTGAAAATCATAATTCTGACATTGCTTAATAATTATTCAGAGCTCTTTAACATCTATTATACATATATGTAAACTCTGCAACAAATATCCCCAATTATTTTTAGGCGGATTTCACATTCTTTTGCATAATAAACAAAGTTCAAATTTCCTAATTATTTACTTAAGAAATATCTAAAAATCGTTGCCAAAAATAAAATTTAATAAAGAAGAGACAGAAAAACAAAACAAAAACATTGCAATTAACCGAAGCCACAAATACTGAAATACCTTTAAAATACCATATGATATCCAATTGACAATCGAGTCGAAATTCCGCGCATAGCATTTTTTTTTTTTTTTGTTTTCTTCAGCTTCTCGTTTGATTTTCATATTTTGTGTACAAGTTTATCGCATTGTTTGTTGATTTATGGAAATTTTTAAACGTTTTCTAATAACTCATTATGCCGCGTAAACAACGCGCCGCATGACTGTCACTTTGGGACAGAGCAACAGACCAGCAGAGACGAAAGACGAAAGATTGAAGACTGGCGACCAGTGGCTGGAGATTCGAGACTTGAATCTGAGACTCCCCAAGTGTAAGGCCTTCAGACATCAGACATTCAACCAGGTTGGTTGTCCAGTTACCGAGCCACCCAACCTCCTTCTCTTCTCTCGCATAGTCCCGTTTCCCTTCTCCCCCTTTCTTGTCTCATTACACGTTCAATTGACAGCAGATTCTTGGCGGCCCCTTGCGCTCTGCTAATCTTTATAGAGATACATATAACTGACAGTTGATTTCAACTACTGTTGCGTCTGTTTCTAGCTGAAAATCATCATAGTATTTTTTTTTCACCTTTTCTTTCTGTATTTTACTTTGTTTTCTAACACTTAATTAGTTTTTTTGCCTAATTGTTGTTGTTGTTGTATTTCCATAGTTGTCTGTCATTTTTAGCATCTGTCTACTGCTGTGGAGTTTCATAGCACTCAGCTAGATGTCAACTTGTCAACTATGCATGTAAATATTAGTACTAATATCTGATTGGTAATTGATCAAATATTTTGCATCGCTCACATGGTGATTGCACATTGTTTTCTTGACCTGCCTGCAATGTTTTCTTCCATTGTACTACAATATATGATTTTTTTTTCACTTTCAATCAATATTAGCACAATGAATATACTTACATACAGACATTCATATATACATATATTTATTTATCTAGAATTTGGTTTTTTTTGTGTAATTAATTTGTACTTGACTTGTACAGAAATGATCTCAAGTTTAACTAAAGATGATCTCAACTGTTTCAACAGTTGTTAACCTACTGAATCTGAATGTGTGCAAAATACGAAATGTGAAATGCAACAGGCAACAGCAACAGCAACATCAACATTGCATTTGCTTACAACTTAATAGACATTGGACACTGTGAAAAAAATTAAGTACAAATGTTCAGGCAAATATTTAAAACAAAAAAAATTTAAAAGAATTTTGGTATTTAAATTAATGTAAATAATTAATATAAATATAAATAAATAAATATAAAAATAAAATAAATAAAATTTGTTGTGTTATGAATAATAAAATTTATTCAAAAATCAATTAATAAAATTAAAATAAAAATAAAAAAAATTAATTTTATTAATGTAAAAAAAATATTAGAAAATAAATGAATAAAAACTAAATAAATAAAATATAAAAATATTAAAATATAAAATAAATATATCAGAAAAATAATGAAAATTAAATTAATTGTTGAAAAAATTATAAAATAATAAATAAAAAATAATTTTAAAAATTACAAATATAAATATTTTGAATTAATATTATTTTTAAGAATTAGTTAAAAATTGATTTAAATATAATTCAAGTTGGAAAAAATATTTCTCAGTGTAATAAAGAAGCACTGTTAAGTCGACTGATTTGACCAACTTGCCACATGTTGCTTTGCAATGTGTTAGCTGCAGTTGCCATTGCCCGTTGCCACTGCCCGTTGCCCGTCTGCATTTGCAAATGTGCCCAAAGCTGAGTTCAACTATTTGCATTTACATTTTAGCACCTCAACAAACTGTGACTGTGCTGCAGAAGCAGCAGAGAAAGAGAGAGATGGAGCAAAAGCGTTAGGGGGGGGGGGGGGGTAGGAGGCATAGCTATAGTACTGCTGCTGCTGTAGCGGGGTGTGGCATCATCTTAGCAAATCTTGGCATTGTGCTGATTGCGCATGCAAAGTCACAAACGAAGTTGAAGTCAAAGTCGATGTGGAAGTCGGCAAACTAAATGAAAGTGCGCATCGAACAACGCGACGTTGCGTTCGCTTGTAGTTGCATTCTTTGCGTTTTTTTTTTTTTTCTTTTCGTTTCTTTACTCTTTGTATAACTTAATTCTGTGCGCTTCTAACAGCCACGCCCACAGAGCAAAACAAACGCGATTTGCTTAGACTCAAGACTAGGTTTCACCTGTCGACGATTTGTTGTTCTTGTTGTTGTTGTGGGTTGAGTGGGTTGCCGTAGCGCGGCGCGTATCTAATTACAAAAAAAAAAAAAAAATGGCATAAATATAAGCATACTCTGCGCACATATAGTAGACTATTAGATACTCTGCCTAAGTTTTATAACAAAATAATTAAATTTTTTTATATTTTTTTTTTTCAGATTTTGTTTTAAAAATTTTACTTGTTGCTTATGAAACATTCTTAGCGCATTTATTAGCTTAAACTTGGCTGCGTTGCTGCGTTACAAGATCTGTGAAAAAATATTTGCACAATTTTATTATATCCTTAGCTTGGCCAATATGCAAAAGGTACAAGGTATTAAAACCGAGACAGACGCTGATTTCAAAGATAAATTGCCGACGTTGTTGTTATTGTTGTTGTTATTGTTATTGTTGTAGAGACGCACTACAACATTTGCTGGGACCAAGTGATGGATGTATTTACGCGCAAGCTACGACGCTGACGCTGACGTCTCCGTTGACGTTGACGTTGACGCCAACATTGACGCCAACGAAAATAAACAACAGTTTATTGGCATTGGCCGCCTGACGACTGCGCGACTTGGCGACACGCCTACAACAACATGCAATATGTTTTTTTTCTTTCTTTCTTATTTTTTTGCTTCATTTTTTGCTTTATTTTTTATTTTATTTTTTTTTGGGGAGTCGCTTCTTACCGGTGTCTCTCTGGGCATGTGGCGGCAAGTTGTTGCCGTCTCAGTTGATGTCTCGTAGCTTGGAGCCTAGATAGATGGAGCCAGCATAGATGCCAATGCTTATACAATATACTCGTATATTTTTTTTTAGGGCATTTTAATTGTTTAACAACATTTACGCACGTCGCAAGGCGCGAGGTGTCGTTTTTAGGTCTAAGAACCTTAGAATTTTAATGCATGTCTCGAGCTGTGTGCCACAGGGGCGGCATATGTAAGGGAGGTGTAGCCGACAGACTGACAGCAGCGCTTTTCCTAGGCTCAATTGATTTATGTTACAGTTTTACTAACAAATTATTGAAAAACTGAAAAACAAAATAATAAAAAAAAAGTTAAAAAAAAAGAGAAAAAGGTTTGCAAAATATAAAGATGAAAGATAACGCTTTCTGAAGTTATGTGTAGAGATATTTATATTTTTTTCTTGTAGAGATATGTATGCTATCTATGCAGTGTCCTTCAACTTGCCGCAAACTCAATATTTCAATCGTTCAGTTAGAGAGAGAAAAGATCACGCCCTCGGGGCTATGACAACAGCAGAAGCAGCAACAAACTGAACTTCCTCACATAATTCAATATGTGAACACAACAATCTTGTAGATTGCATATTGAAACAAAACAACAACAACAACAACGAAAACAACAAAAGAAATATATAAAAATTAAAAGAGAAAAAAAATAATGGGAAAAAGAGAAAAGAAATCTATACTTGACCTCAGACGTTGGTCAGTTCTCGAGCCAATGTTCAAGTGGCATTTTTTATATATATGGGTCTAGCATGTTAAGCGCAGAGAGGCAGCGAAGCGTAGGGGGAATGGGAGTAAAGGCGCGCGGAGGTGTACTATGTAGATGTAGAAAAAAAAGGGGAACTTGGTCGCGCATTCGTTAAGTAAACATGCTACGGTACGACGCCTTCCTAAAAATCTCGCATCCATTTCTCAGTTGCAGTTGCAGTTGCAGTTGCATTCGCATTCTCATTCTCCTTGGCGTCAGTGAGCTCAACAAGAAACAACAACGACAGCAGCAGTCGTAGCAGTCAGAAGAGCAGCAACAGAAGCAACAACATCATCGTCATCAACATCGACAGGCAAAGTATACAAACACATGCAAACACACATAAACACACACACTTGTGCATTGTGTCGGCTTCGCTTTGCATCTTTTGTTCATTTTAGTTTAAATATTGCCTACCTTCTATATATCTATCCTCTCTCTCTCTCTCTCTCTCTCTCGCATACACACTTGGCATTTCATGCACTTTTCATCTTTTTTCAATCAACTGTTTCGGCTTCTGAGTGCGCTAGTTTAGGCCACAATTCTTAGCTGCTTCTGCTGCTGCTGTTGCTGCTTCAGACTCTACTTGATCTTCAACTTGTATTTTGCCTTTTTATTTGTATTTCTTAATATTTTTGTTAAATGTTTCAAGCGCGCGTAAATTAATCTCGAGCTTAATTGCTTTTGCTTTTTGCTGATTTTTTTTTCGATTTTTTTTTTTTTTTTTTGCATTTTCGTTACCTGCTTCAACAATTTTTTGTTGAAGTGCTACTTGGTAGCTGCAAGCATACCTTGAGCGCCATTGCTACGTTGCATTTTTGTTCCCAGAGCTTAAAGTGGTTATAAATATGTTTTCGTCTATTTTTAGTATACAACTTCCCTTGGCGCTAGTTGTCATCGTCAGCTTTAGCCTCTGGCTCTTTCTCAGTCTCATTCTCAGTCTCATGAGTCTTTTGGTTTTCGCTTTCCATTTTAGCCAAGCACTTGAGCTTCTGTTTGTTGTTTAAGGCTGGACTATTTAGATTATGGAACTAGAGTTTATGATTGCCTCAAGCTGGATTAAGATTTTCATTTTATGGCTTATAAGCAATAAAATGCAAACTTAAGATAAGCTCACGACTGTCTAAAAATTATGAACTGATGTTTAAACACTTTGCAAAATTAACTTATAATACTAGATAAAAAAATAATAATCTTAAAAAAAAAAAAATTATAAAACTTATTAATTTGTAAGTATTGAAAATATTCCAAATAATATTTATAATAAAAATTTCTTTAGAACTTAATTTGCTGCTTCTTCTTCAGCTTAAAATAATCTCATGTTTATCTAAAAATTATGAACTGATATTGACTTTTAAGTCTAGTTTCTAGATAAGCAAATTATAATCTTAAAAAAAAATTAAAACTTATTAAGTTATAAGTTAAAAGTATTGAAAATATTCTATAAAATATTTATAAAAAAAATCCTTTAGCAGTTAATTTTGTTGCTTCGTCTGCTGCAGCTTTATAACCACCTGTGGCGCAAGTGCTCCATTAAGTATAGCCAAAATCCTGGTAAATTCTTAGCAGCTTCCATTTCAGCTGTCCACTTATGCCAATTTATGCAGCAAGTTTTTTGTTCGCATTAACTAAACGGAAATACCGCACAAAAATCTAGCTGCAACTTAAGCTCCAGCTGAGCCAAAGATTCAAGAACAAAGGCCGCCACGAGCCTCAGTCTTACGCTTAGTTTTAACCTGCTGCAACTGGCAAAAGTATATTGGTTGTGAAAGAGGGAGAGAGAGAGACGGAGTGTTGGTGGAGAGTACGGGGCGTCGCATGCGCACGATAACAAGATTAGAAAATAAGATTTATCTCATAGATTGATAGATTCGATTACACGCAACGACTGGGGGAGGGCGTGTAATTACAACAAAAGCAACAAGAACAAAACGAGCTGGCAACGAGTAGACGTCGACTGTGCAGCACTAGAGAATATGCGAATATACGAATTGGAGAACAGAGAACCGAGAACGGAGATAGTCGAACATAGAATGGGGGATCTGGTACAAGGCTCTTTTGCTCTTTATGCAAGGCTTCAACTCGATTTCGACTCTTTTTTTTTTTCTTCGCATTTTCTTCTTCTTACTTTATGCTCTCTGGCGTTTTAATGGACTTTTAACTGGTTTTGTTTTTTCTCTCGATTTTGTATTTTGTTTTTTCTTTTCTGTTTTTGTTTTTGTTGACTGTGCGCGCACCTGCAACAAGGAGCTCAAAAACTTGCCCCAAACGCTTGGCCGGCCGGGCGTTGCATATTTACTAATTTAATAATTCAAAAGCATTTAAATTCCTAATCATATCTTGGCAAAGTGACCGACCAACCGACCAACTAACCGACCAACCGAACAACTGAACAACCAAACAGCCAACCGACCAACAGACGTTTGGGCATCCTAAGCAACCAACACTGTCTGGATTAACCAAAGTCCGTGGTGCAATTTGTGAAAATTTCTCACCATTTCATATACCGTCAGCTTCAACTTGGTGTTCCTCACAGTTTCATCTCTCTTCCTGCGTCTAACCCTTCGTTTTTGCTTGTGCTTCTACCGTTTGTTACCACACCGTAGACGCCCCTGGACGATCTGTAGTGTGTTAGATTTCCACTTTACTGTCTATGCAATTTGTTGGCTAACTAGATGGCTATCTACAACAACTTGTTGCTGTTGTTGTTGCCTTCCATGGGGTTTCTACACGTTCTTTGTGGCCCGCTGCGCTTTCATGTTCTTTTCATCTTTTGAAGCTGCCTTCTTGGATTCTTCTCGACTCTTCTGAGTCTCCATCTCCCTCTCTCTCTCTTGCTCTATTGGGACTATTACTACTGCATTTTATGCATCGCCTGGCGTTAGTGTTTTGCGTCTTATTAGACTCTAATTGCATTGCCAGTTATGGTCGAGAAGTTGAGGCTCCATTTAGAGTTCAATTTGCCTATTGCCTTTTAAGACTCGAGCATACTTGATCGAAAGGGTCGATAGAACTGCACTTTGTCTTTCAATTTGCATTTTCAGCTACAGTTCATTGAGTTTAGTTTGGCCTAGTTGCCATATAATCATATTAACTGTTGATTAGTTTAAGTAGTCAGCAAATTTTTGCTCTAATTTTAAATAAAATAATAAAATGTGTAATAAATTAAAATTGGATTTTTATGAATGATTTATTTGTGGTTTACTTGTTTAATATGAATAATGCTAGAAATGAGTCAGGCAATTGATGATGCTTATATTGCAGAAAATGAAACGGAAATTTACTCTGTAAAAATCATTAATAATTTTTAAATATTTTTAAAATTAATTATATTTTGCAGAATTTATTTTATTAATAAATAAAATTTTTAACCATTGCTAAAATTAATACAATTTTTTCTAGAAGTAATTTTACTAATTAAAATTTATTAAAATAATATTCCAGGAAATGAAACAGAAATTTACTGTGTAAAATTCATTAATATTTTTAAATATTTTTAAAATTAATTATATTTTGCAGAATTTATTTTATTAATAAAAAATTTTCTCTGCAAATATAATAAATAAATTTTTAACCATTACTAAAATTAAAACACTTTTTTCTAGAATTTTTTTCAGTAATTAAAATATCTTGAAAAAAATATATAAATTTATTGTATAAATAATAAAAATAAATAAATATATTACTTTCTGAAAAAAATAAAATATGTAACCATTGTTAAAATTATTGAAATTTTTTCAAATTTATTCTACTTATATTTCTTAGAAAATACAAAGCCAATAAAAATTGTAATAATAAATATATAATTTATATTAGCAAGAAAATTGTATTACTCATTTTTATAAGTTTATTTTTTGTGACAATTTTTATTGCAATTTTTATACATTATATTTTTGTTTTTGCATTCTTATCAGAAAAATGCTTTGCGTCAATCTGTTCGATTTACAGTTATGCACACTTACAGTAGTCATTGCCAATAGGCGTCACGTTGTCTGACAACTGCCAACAATGCTAAATTCAATGCGAGAAAGAATTTTTCGTAGGTGTAGAGTTTGAGAAAAGTTTTTTTTTTTTATATGTCTGGCGTCATAATGGAATATTACGCAATGCATTTCGGGTAAGGGAAAAAGAGTAGAAAATGTAGAATAGGAAAGTAGCCAAATGGACGTCACAATTCCAAGAAGAATTAAAGTCGTCATCGTCTTTTGGTTATGCTTTTGCTTAGCCTGAAGGTCGCGTCAGACACGCGAGCTGTGGCACATTTACTCATCCTAAGGTATTTCTGCATTACAAGTGTATGTGCCGGGACTTTGATGGCGCAGCTTAACGGTACCTCGACGCCATTTTGTCGCACGACGTCAGCGTCGACATTTTTTTTTTATATGCAGAGCGCGGCCTAAATTGAATTTACTCGTCGTTTTTATTGAGTTTAGTTTTTTTTAGGGAAAACGTTAGTGGCTGCTGCTATTTTTAGTCACTGTGGCGTCAACGTACTTGCAAACAAGAGGAAGAGAGAGAGAGAGAGAGACTGAGCGTAGGCGTAAAGTAAGAGGAAGTGCACAATTTTATGAGCAAACCATCAGAGTATTCAGCGTAAAAGCTTTAAGTTCCTGTTTTTTTTTCTTTGTTTTTTTGGGGACATTTTATTTATAGCTTATGCAAAGTTTGACAGGCAAACTGAAAACATTAACTATAAATAAAAGACATTAAGGGAATAGTTAACGAGCTAAGTTTTTCACTATGGTCATTTGAAAATAATCAATTAGGACAAAAAAAATGAAAGAGTGACGCAGATGTTATACTCTTATTTTGGAGGCTTACGGCTTAAAGGAAACTTTTTCATATACAATTTTTAATGCCAGCTATATGATATCCAAACAGAAACTCCAATCGTTCCTATAATAAATATATGATATGCGTCCGATCCAGAATGTTCCAAATAGCCGTAGGGAGTATTTATGCCGAATTTCTTGGGTAAAAACAGTCGGACAGATGTACAGACGTACAGATACAGATACATTATGATATCTCACGCAACTTTTTTTGAAGTTTCCTGCTCCTGTACATCAATTAATGTACTCACTGCAAGTGTATACAAGCTTAAACTAACAATAAAAGTTTGGTGAAACTTGAGCAGCTTTAAATTATATTCATATTAATTCGAGGACTGTATAATTTCAATGAATTCTGTAAGTTGGAAAGTTAGCTAACAGTAATTAAAGAAGTCAACTCTGAAATGAAATATTTCACATTTCATTAAACTTTCTTCACAGCGTTGTCAAATAAATAAAAACAAGAGAAAAAAGTTTTTATCGGCGTGCCGAAGATTTTATACGCTTGCAGTTTTGGAAGAAAACTTTTCATACGCTAACTTAATTCTCAACAGATCGTTTTATAGGGAGTCGAAATATAAAAGTCAATGAATTTTCTGGAATTATCAAAGTATCACTAAAAGTAAAAAAATAATTCGGATATACCAGTTTAAGGGCGTTGAAAAAACTCCTCCGTCTAAAATTAATATACCCGCTGATAGGGTATAAAAACATATTGTAAAAACAACATAAATTAGTTGTATAATAAATGTGCGCCATAAATAATAAGTTTTTATGAGAAGACCTTAATCTGCTGTCTGCCACAAAATTCAAAAGCAAGAATATCATATAAGAAAAATCTTCAAGTTTGTTACGCATTCATTGAGTAAACTTTCGCAAGAATCTTTTCTGTCT
>JBAMBR010006979.1:0-38254 GCA_037044475.1 Zaprionus obscuricornis
CACATTTCTTACTGCACACACTCACACATACAGGCCTGTTAACACACACACACACACACATACACATATACAGCAAACATAACGAACACATGCTCATTTCAACGCTTAGTGCAAATCGATTTCTGTTTCCGGCATTTTTCACGTGGTTGCTGCCCCCCTTTAAGTGTCCGTCCGCTCGTTTGTTTGCCCAATCGTCCGTCTGTTTTGCCCATTTCCACAAAAAAAGTAAAACATTTCCCATTTCCCTGCTTTCCCTGCACGTTCGTGCACTTTTGGCATTGTTTGCTGTTGCTGTTGTGGTATAACGATTTTTCACCACAACAACAAAACAGAGCAAAGAAAAGCATTACGGGGAAAACTCGTAGAATTCGTTTAGTATAACATTTCAGTGCAAATTGATGAAAGTAACAGTTTGGGCTTAACGATTCATCGAAATTACCGTTTGATTTGCACTGACTTTGGCTTACAATTTGAACAATTTTCTTTGCTCTATTCAGTTCGATTTGGACAGCGACTGGTGCCACGTGTCGTATGCGTAATATTTACAAAGAAAAAAAAACTTATAAAATAATCTTATAAATTTTCGTTTCATTGCTAATTTCCCCTCATCTCTTGCAGTTGCAACAACAATTGAAGCCTTTTACTTTTTAACAATTATTAAAGACTGTGCAAAGAATATCAAAAATAAAAACAAAAAAAATAAAATAAAGCAAAAAGAAAATATTTGCTAAACAATAAATCAATACAAAAGAAAAATGTACTTAAATTAATATATTACGAATATATATATATAGAAAAAGTGCTTGCCTAACATATAAATATAAATATAAATATATAAAATAATATTACTAATAATTTTAAATTCCAAATAAAGTGCTTATCAAAAGGTGTTCAAAATTCTAAAAAAAAAAATAATATATATATCGAAATATATAAAGATATATATAAAAAAAATTAAAAATATATTCGCAATTGATAAATTAATAATTAAATAAATAAATAAATTTAAATTGAATAAATAAGCAATCATATCGGCAAAACAGAAATTTGAAATTATTCAAATGATTATTATTATATAAAAAAAAAATTAATAATAATATCATAAAGTATCGAATAAAACTACGAAACTCTGTTACGATTATATCAAATGGTCGCTGCGATAAAATATCTTTAACAATAACAAAATAAAAACGTCTAACGTAGCCGAAATACGAATGCAAATTAGATGCAAAATAAATGGGTAAAATGAGGTCAAGTAAATACGATGTAAGTATTCCAAGAGAAAATCTTAGCATAGCATATCATATACATATACATAGTATATTGTCTATAATATATATAAATATTTATATATCAATTTTATTATGAATTCATATTGAAATGTTCATGAATACTTATGTATATCCATACTTGTTTTTTATCATACCCGGTACCCATAAAGTACAGAGTGTATAATGACTTTGTGACACTAGAAAACATATGTAATGCTCATAAGTAGGCAGAGCCTGACTCCCGAACTTAAAAACACTTATAATATAATCTAGATGATTTGTAAAAATAAGTACCGGGTATCATATAGTCAAGCACTCTTAAGTATAACTTTCTTACATGTATTCTTTTACTTTTTGCATATGTTTTTTATTCTTGAATATTTTATGTTTATATCTTCATCTAAATTGATTCGGAAATCAAAATTATCATAATATATTAGAGTCTGAGTTGGAATATCTCAGATTTTATTATATTACAATATAGAACTTGAGTGAAACTCAATATAAAATTGGTCCGATCAACTATATGAAGTACTTATGGTTCAATAGTTTTCGTCTTAAGTTATTCCTCCCACAACATAAATTATATATTTAACTCAATCCCTTTGTTGGAATCGCAAGCTGTTGTCAGATTTCAACGTTCTACACATTAAGTTGCCAATCAATTTGTTGTCTGTTGCCTTTCAAGTTTGCTGTTGTCGAACCAATCTTTATCTTTCTCTTTGTTCAATTGAAGGTTATACAACGTATCTAGGGGGCATGAGTAAGAGAGCAAGAGAGAGAGGAGCAGCCAAATTTACATAATCACTTAACTCATGGCCCACATTTTAAGTGATTATCTGTGCAAAAAAAAAAAAATAATAAAAAAAAGTGCAACGTCAAGTGCGCATAAATAAAAATCACAACATAAATTAAAACAAAGATCGAAAAGTGAAGCTCGATTCGACTTGGACTTGGCTCTGCCCTTAATCTTGAATTACAAATCGAGTGCAATTATCCGACTGGGCAGCAATGCATCGGGTGTGGATAGGGTCTGCAATGAGTTTGAGTTGAAGTTTCCTGTGCCAGCCCCTGCACCAGCCACTGCCACTGCCCCTGCCCCTGCCTCTGCCCCTATTCCTCCCCCTTTTCCAGTTTGCAATTTGTTTTCACACTTTACGATTTGCATTCAATGTAGTCTCGATAAGCGCCGTCTAGTCCCAGTTTACAGAACCAGGTCTTACTGTGCTTCACTTTCCCACCTACCTCCCCTTTTTTCTGCTCAATGCAAGCAAGGCTTGGCTTAAGGCCCAACGGCGTTTTCTTTGCGTGTTGACTGTTGTGTTGTTTATCTCTGCTCCAAAACTTCAGCCCCAACACCGAGCCCGACCCAACTTTACTTGGCTTCTGGCTGCTGGCTCCTGACTACTGTGTACTGTGTGCGCCTTTAAATTTCACATTTAATTGATTTGTCAACACAAATGTCTGTCGCAAGTTTCCTGGCTCTAAGCCGCTTACAAAGCCTCGACTCCCGACCAAGCAGCTTAAGTTTTGGCTCTGACTTTGGCTAAATACACGAGTTATGCTGGCATAAATTGTCGACTTAAGCTTGCAAAAACAAAATTGAAAGTGAGAGCGGCAGCGGCAGCGGCAGTAGAAGAGCAGCAAAAGCTGAAGACAAGGCAAGTTTGCAACTGACGCTGCTGCTTCTGCTGGTGCCACATCAAAGGCACAAACTGACAACGCTGAGTGCCACAATCATCAATCACAGTTCCCGCCACAGACGCCGCACATTGAAGTGACCAGAAGCCCAAAAGGTTCCGCTCAATGCCAGTATTCTCAGACTTTTGTTGCAACTTGCAAGCTCTCGTTGTGACGCCTGCCCGTGGGCGTATCATATCCTAACTCAAGTCCAGACTTAGCTGCGTTCCAAGTCCAAGTATAGACTATTCATCTCTCCATGACTAGCTCAAGGTTTTGTGTGTGTGGGCGAAAGTAGTTGAAGACGTGCCACGAATAATTTGAATTTCTGCATTGTGCACTGTGCACTGTGCTATGTGCAGAAGCAATGAGCACAGTGGTATAAAAAAAAGTAAAATTTGCATCAAATAAAATAAAAAATAAAGAAATAATCTGCAAAAAACTAAATAAATAATTTATACCATTTTTGTATAATAATTTTTTATAATTTAATAATTTAAATAATATTATAATTTAAATTTATAATTTTTTTATGATAAAAATGTATAATAAAAAATATTAAAAAAATCGTTAAATATTATTTTAAATAAATAGAGAAAATTTTAAACATAAAATTTTAAAACAATCCGTAAAGTATTATTTTTAAATGAATTAAAACTATTTTTCCCAAAAATAAATCTTTTCAAAAAAGTTTTCACTTCAATTACATTCTACTTTGCGCCACTGTAAGCACAAAGCCCCGTTTGACACTCAATGTTATGTACAACGACATTTAACTTCTTGAATTTTGTGTTTTAGGTAGCTTCGGGGGCCCGCCCGGGAATTCGAATTGAAATTATGTTGTCTCGTGTCGGTCGTGTCTCTGTCTCTCAGTGTCTCTGTGGCTCTGTCTCTTGACTCTTGTCTCCTGTCCTCTATCTCATTTGTCTCTGGTCTCTTGTCTCAGTAGCTTTGTCTTTTGCGAACACGCGCTGCCCGCACGTGGGTCGTGGATTTCGATGGTACCGTAAAATACAGACGGACGGTCGGTTTGTCGGGTTTGTCGGGTTGGTCGGGTAGGGTCGGTTGAGTTGCCATGGTACGCTACGTTGGACGAGAGCAGGTCGTGTGGGTCTGGCTTTATTAATTGTGTGCGAATGTTTGCACAATTTGTCAATATTATCGCACAAACATGAACATTTGTAAGCCCATAGGTCCCCGAACACCGACCCCTCTCTGCCGCTGCCATCAAATTCACAAGGCCCAAAAAAGCCAATGCCCAAGTCTCAAGCCCAAATCGATGGTGAAGTCGAAACCGGCAGCTGAAAGTCAACCAGTTGATTGGCCGCTCAACCAAAGACACGTTCAACAGAAGCAACAACAGCAGCAATAGCAACAACAACAACAATTCTACAAACTCCCAAAAACTGTTTGCCTAAGTGATTTGTGATTTATGAATTCACTTGAATTTGCATGCACATTTTAATGCGATGTGGCGCACGGCACAGCATAAAAATGGGCCTGAGATTTGAAAATTGAGTTTTGGAATTGTAAATTGTGGAATTGGGAATCTAAACGAGGTGGAGGTGGGTTTGGAGGTGAGGATTTTTGTAAATGGTGACTCCACCCCTTCCCATAAGCATTTTGTCTCAGTCAATTTGCTAATTTTCTGGCATCACACGTCGCATATGCTTTACGACTTTATAATATCTTGTTAATTGGGTCAAGAGACAGCAAGACAGAAGAACGAGAGAGACGGTAGAGACGGGAGAGCGTCGTACGAAAGCATACAAAGCGAATGTTTCAAATGTTTGATAAACGCGTTGTGGCGTTGTGCGCTGACACGTCTCATACATATTAATGCCGCAACCAGGGGTTGTGCCACAACATGGCTGTTGTTGCACTATGCTGTGGCAAAAACTGTCTTAGTGGGTTTCGGGTTACAACAGCAGCTGCTGTTAGCGTAGATTGACAGTCGCCTCTAGTAGACATGAGCAGAGTCTCTCAGACTCTATATTAATACAGAATATATTAGTATGATACAGGTTTGACTAGGTAAAGGCGCAGGGAGAGCCTACTACTTAGAATGTTGATTAAAAATGAAGAAGCAGCATAAATAGCTTTCGGATTAGACTTATAGACAAATGATATGTTATAGTATAGCTATTTATATATTGTACTGTATAATTATATCACAGGAAAATATTTTGGATAGAGCCTACTACTTAAAATGTTGATTAAAAATGAAGAAAGATGATGATAAAGTAGAAATAGCTTTCGGATTAGACTGATAAATTGAAATATAGCTATTTATATATATACCTGTAACTATTAATTTTGCTATAATTACAATATCTTTTACTTGCAACCATAATTTACTTGCCATAAATCTTTGGCATAATTAAACGACTTTTTTTTAGTGTGCGTGAGTGTGTGTGTGGCAAAGAGACTGTTTATCTAGTACAACTACTTAAGTTAATAAGCTCTCTGTCGCTCTGTAGTCGAACTGCATTTTATATGCCATAAACCTAAAATCGTAAATATGAGTAAAAACAAACAGACATAAAAATACAAAAATTAAAAAAAAAAACCTGCTGTGGTCTATGGGACTTCAACTTGAAGTGTATTTTTTTTTCTATATTTTGGTCCAAAGTCGAATTTACCGCACAGACATAAACCAATAGACGACTTCATCAATATGACCATAGTAATAACAACAATAACAACAAAAACAACAACAACAACAAATAAGTTAACTACTTACACGCCCCGACAATGATCGAGCGATCGAGACGATCGGACCATCGGGCGGGCAATCGTTGTAATCGAGCAACTTTATAGAAAGCGAAAACCCGACAATTTTCACAACTTTGTTGGCTGCTAAGCCGCGAAAGTAAATAATCCAATTATCGGACACACACATGCGCTTAACTATATATATGCCTATAGCATAAATAAAATCATAGATGATAAGACAACGGGCCGAGTGCAGCAGAAATTGCATAAACATGTTCAGTCAGCCAGAAGTGTATGTGTGTGTTTGTGTTTGTGTGTGTGACGTCAAGTGTGGAATGGTGAGGGGCAACAACAACAGACTCGAGGAAGTAGTAAGTCAGGCGTTGGCTTCAACTTGGCAACTTAGCAACTGCAACTGCAAACTTCAACTGCAAAGTTGCGAGCATTTGAAATATGCTGCATTAATATGCCGATAAATTTTTTGAGTGGCTCCAGCGAACAACTCAATTAGATGACAGGCGGCAAATGCAGTTGAAATTAAATGCTATAAAATATTTTCATGCTCTTCCCACTCACACTTCCCCTCCTCACGTTTCAACTACAACATACTGGCTGCTGAGAAGGAGGCAACTTTGTTGTGTGTGTGTTGTGAATTGTGTCTCTGCAACACGAAAAGCACATTGTGTCAATGTCAGCAAGTGCCAACAACTGCGACTGTGACTGCAACTCCGACTCCGACTTCGACTCCAACTCCAACTCCGACTGCGACAGCGACTATGACTACGGCTGCGTGCGTGTCAGCAATTTGACAGACATTCATCAGTGAATTCTCACTTCTCCTCTCTGTCTTTTTTTCTCTCTCGCTCTTATTTACTATCTTCTTACTGCGTCTGCGCGCCGCCTGTCACAGCTCGCCTGTCGCATACTCAATCATTTGCGAGGTCCCCAAGTCGCAGCTAAAGTCAGAGTCGCAGTTGTCATTCATTCATTGTTGCCGTTGTTGCTGTTTCTGTCGTTGTCGTTGCCGTTGTTGTTGTTGTTGCTGTTGTGTGCCTCGTGCGCATAATTGATTTTTTTTGCAACTTGCAACTGCCGCTTGACTGTTTCTCTTACTGTCGCTACCACTGCCACTACCGCTGCCACTGCTACTACCGCTGTGTTTTTTTCGCTCAACTCCTTTTGTTGTCATATTAATGTCAAAAGATTGCACTTGATCATGAATTCTGGAATTGTGAAAAATGTTGCAACTGTGTGTTTGCCACTTCACACTTAACACACACATACAGATGCACATATGCCTGTACATTCCTGCTTCTTCTTCTTCATTATACACACGCCTTCTGGCTGACAACACTGAAGTGCCACACAGTGCACTGTGGGAAAGTTGCACTTGCCACCGACTGGGTGAAAGGATGAGCATGCAGCACACACATACAACACACATATGACAGATGAGCAGCTTGCAGCGTGGGTGTGCCGCTTGCAACAAGTTCTTCATCTTCTTCCTCTTATTCTTCTTCTGCTTCATCATCTTCTTGCTCAACATTTGACGAACATGAGAAAATATTTCCTTAACGCTCGACTGCAAATTCAAATGCTTAGCAAATGTGACTAGACGAAAACAAAAACAGTTTGCAAATCTATGTAAATATTTTTTAATATCGTCTAAACTAAAATACATACTTGTTAATTATACTGCTATATGATCGTCTCAGACTGAAACTGACCTAAGTTACTTAGCTTTAGCATAAGGTTTCAACTTGATAAAAAAAATTCTTAAAGAACTTATTATAATTCTCATTGAACTTGAACTTCATAGAGCAGAACAAGCAAGTTTGTCTATCAATTTCAACTCAAACTCAATAAGATCTATAAATATAATGCTGTGTGCTCTTTATTTTCTCGCTCCCCTCTTAACTCTCGGTTGTGCTTCAAGTGCAATCCGATTATCTAACCGCACAAATCGCAAAAACAAAGCAAAAACAAAGCGATAAATTAACATTTAATAAAGTGCTAAAAGCAGACAATGTTGACATTGCACAGAGACAGAGAGAACTATAACTGTAACTGTTACTGTAACTGTAATTGTGGCTGCAATGCTTGCTGATGGTGATAAGAGGGCAGCGTAGAACAGGAGAAGGCACTTTAACAGTTAGATGCGAGCTAATACAGATGCAATTCAATGTCATGGCAACAATGTGTGGGTGCCAGAGAGCAGAGAGCAATGTGTCTGAGTGAAACGTGATAGGGGCAGGGAGAGAGACAGAGACAGAGACACAGAGGAAGAAGTAACACTGTCTACACATACTCAATGGCATTTCCTCATGCTATTATTGTTGTGTTGTGGTGTGAGTTCATGACTTGGCTTGAAAACTAGTTGTTGATTGCATATAAATATCGAATAATTACAGTGGCGTCTAAATGTTTGTGCACTCTAGTAATTATACATGCAAGACATGTGCAAACTATGCGCCCTTCGCCAACAATTGCCACAATTAAATGAAGCAATTAAATGCCAATTTAATAGACAATGAATGAAACTTGTGGACAACTTAATTAAAGAATTGAAAAAATATGTAGATACCAGAGGAGAGAGAGAGAGAGACAGAGAGAGAGAAAACTTAATTATAATAGGAAGTTTTTATTATTTGATATTCATCCATTAAAAATTCTATAATCCTATCAAGAATTTGTCTATAACTATGTATGATCTCAGTTTCGCTATAATCAGTTGCTAATCCTATTAACAAGTTTTGACTTGAGATTATAATGACCCCTAGATATATAGTCTTAAGCTTACATTTTTAAAGATCAATAATTTGCAAAACTTAACGTTGTCTCTCTCACACACATATATACATATACATTGTATGGGTTCGGTTTGCGGTAACCGGTTCGAATTATCATATCTTAAGAATTGCCTTATAATATTCAAACACATAACTATATATTGATGATATATCTACGATTGACTGTCTATCTGGTTCTTAAGCTTGTCATTATGTCAGCACTGTTGAGCAATCTACTAAACTAAAGTAATATTCTAATCGCACATCTAATGCAATGCAATATTATTATTATTATTATTATTATTATAATAATAATTACAATAACAATTACATAGTTCATTTCATTTATTCATTCATTCTTGTTGCCTGTCTCATAAAAATTGCAATCACATTTGCATTACATGCTTTTGATACTCTAATACAGCTGCTTACACTCATACACTATAACGATACTCATTCATATTCACATTCACATTTGCATTTACATGCACATTCACATTCACATTCACACTGTCAAACAGTCAATGCAAATTAATATGGTACATCATATTGTACGTACTGCGCATTACAATCGCTTTAAGGGCTTCGATTGGCATCAAACTCTGCCCTGGGTGCGCTCGGCCCTCGGGCGTATCCAATGCCCCGATCCCCTGAGTGCCAATCCGTCTCATCCATTAACAATATAACAGAAATTAGTTATATTTCATTCTCGGACGTGGACAAAAAACGTGATGGCCTCATGATAATTTTATGGCTAATACGCAGTTAACAAATTTGTCGGAGCTAAAAATAATGAAGTTAAATTCAAAACTCAAGAGGCGCGAAATTCAACGAACCATTTTACAATAACGAAAAAAAAATATCTCAATATTGCTCAAGTACCTTTGAGTACCGTTTTATTTTTCTCAGTGTAATTTAGTTGCTATTCATTTCAATTTAACTTTTACTTCTCTTCATCTCAAGTCAATCTCAATTTCATTACCAATTCTTTGGCATGATTATTTTTTTTTCCAACTATTTCATTGATTTGCCATCTGTTTATTTTATTTAGCTTTATACTCAACTGATTCTGATTCTGGTAGATATATATACTATAGTATATATGTAGTATATATACTTGGTATTTATTTTGTGCCGCATTGCGACAATCGCATAAATTGCCAAATGGCAATCATGAAGCAGCAGAAAGCACAAAAAACGGAAATCTTTTTTTTTTTCCTCAACTTGTATTTGGATTAATTTCCGAGTAGCTGAAAACACAATTTTTTTCTTTTCTTTCATTTTTTTATTATTTTTTTTTTTTTTTTGCTGTGTCCTTCAAGGAAATTGAAAATGGATAAATATCTTAGAAGGGGAATGAAAAGGAAGAGGAAAAGGAAAAGGAAAAGGAAAGGGAAAGAAAAGAAAGCTAACGTTACGCTCTAATTGGCTGTTTAAAGGAATCATTGAAAGGTATCAGCTGTCAAGTTGAGTTAGCTTTAGCTTTAGCTAATGGCTAAAATATAAATCAGGTCAAAGCTGTTACCACAACTGTCCATAATGAAAAAAAAATAAAATAAAACTGGGTTAAAATAAAAATTGAATTGAAAGCTTTTTTAACTTGTCGTTAGCTTAACTCACCGTCACCAATATGCCGTCGCTTCAAATCGTGTCATCAAACTCCTGTCGTCGTCCTGTTCTCACGTTGAAAACTTCAATTTATTGTATTTTTCTTAGCTGCCGAAGGCAATTATGAAATTCCTGTCTCTAACTATCGACGCTTTATAATTTTTATCACATACATTTTTTATCGCAAATATCACAACTTCATCAGCAATCACCAACAGCAGCAGCAGCAGCAACAGCAGTAGCAGCAATAGCAACAGCAGCAGCAACAGGCAACACGCGGACAATTAGCCATAAAATTAGCTGCAAGTTCGCCAAAGGAATGTGGCGGCCAAGGCAAATTGAAAACAATTTAAGTTATTTGCATATAAATGCGACTTAAGACGCAACAGCAACAGCAACAGCAATAGCAATAGCAACAACAGCAGCTACTGCTGCAACTGCAGTAACTGCAGCAACACCAGCAACTGCAGCAACATCTCAGCAGCAACTACTACGTGTTGGTCATGTTAACATGTTAACCACATGAAGAAAAAACAAGAATAGACTCAATTTAAACTTGCTTGACTTGTAGATACCCTACACATAGATAACATAACTGTTGAACTTATTTAACGCCCCTCGAATTAACATAAAGAACATAAATCTTTCAACAACTTGAGATTATTACAATCAAAGATATCGCTGCTGTGGCAACTATTTTGTCAACTGTTAACAGCAATACGAAAAACCCAAAAAATGAATGAAAAATGGAAATTAATTGAAATATTTGTAAACCATAAAAAATTGTTATGTTCACGTGGCTTGAAAGGCGCCAAGCTGGAAACACTTGAAAATCGTATAGAATAATGAAGAGAAGGAAGAATAAGAACAATATGCGAAACGTTGTTGGTTGTAAAAATATTTTAGCCTAAGTTCAAACTGCATTTCACGCCTAATTTCATTTGACAACAAAACGAGACGAGGTGACAGACAGACAGACAAACAGTCGGAGCGAGAGATAGAAAGAGAGAGAGAGAGAAGCGAAAAATACGTTGGAAATTTTTTTTGTACACATTTCACATATTTTTTTTGTTTTTGTTTTTATAGCGGGCGCGTTGTTAATTTCAGACATAATTGCAAAGCGGAAAGTGGCATCCGAAGGGGGAGGTGGGTAAGAGCAAGCTGACTGGTTATGACGGCAGTAGCAACAACAACAGCAGCAGCAGTTGACGCAGAAACAGCAGCAAAAGACAGCTGCAAAAAGTCGGCTGCGAAGCATTTGAATAATTTGCAATTAAACTCTGAATTCAGCTGGGGCAATCAAGAGAGCCGAAAATAACACAAAACTGTGTACGATGTGGCGTATGCGTAATATATGTATATATATATATGAACGGGTTTGCCGTTTTCTATACATTTTTCTCTCTCATTCAGGTAGTCAAAGTCTTGAGAATGAATCGAAATGTCTGCATCCATCAGCTGTCCTCGCTTCAAAGTTGCTGTTGTTGTTGTTGTTGCTGTTGTCTAACTGATGAAGACAGCAGCCCCGGGGCCACAGACCGGTCAAAGCCAACACCCAACTGTGTTTCCAATTAAACGCCGCTTTGCCAAACAACAACAACAACAATAACAACAACAGCAAGAGCAGCAGCATTTGTATCTGTTAGATGCAACAACTTTCAGTTTGTTTTACGGTTAACTTGTCACTCAGCAACAACGTTCAGTGTCTGGCAAAGAAATTGAACTTGAATGTTTATGTGGCCGTTTGCTTACCATCATCAATCTGTGAGGTCCAAAATCTATTCAAAAGCATACGAAAACAAACCATCTGCATAACAGACACGTATTGCCAGACAAAGCGTTCAACTGTCAACATGTTGTCAATCAATTTGAGCTGTTGATTTGCTGATTAAAAGCATTTGATTGATTGCTAGATTCAAATTTTGATCAATTGCTTCACGACGTTTGCACACACGGTCTCATCGACTTTCGAGACATATTTCAATTATTTTCAGTATTTTTCATGTAGAGCTTTATTCAGTAAATTTTCAGTTTCACCTGTTCTCCTTAATGTACTACATTCGAAATTTCAGCAGTTGATCTCAAATAACTTTCAAGATCTGACATTTAATCCAATTGGAAACAAGGTGTAAAATAATCTGTTCAAAGGTTTAACTTGTAGCCAAGCATATGGCAATTTTCATCATTTCATATTTTATATAGTTTTAGAGATTTGACACAATCTGATCTAAGCTCATTTAGAAACAATTAGTCGAGTTGTCAAAACAAATATATATAATTACGATATAGATATAGATAATACTAGGTATATATAAAAGTCATTAGCAATTATGCGCAAACACATATTTGAGTTTACTGCCCAAATACGTTTCAGTCAATCATAGAGAACTAAACAGCAAAGTCATGGTGATTATCTACATATACCTAATACTAAATGCAGCAATACTCGGTCAGACATCGGCCTGTAAGTTGAGCTATTTACTACATACATACATATATATATTATATACAGATAAATACAATATACTCCGCCCTTTTATACTAAGCGCTTCATTGTAAAATCATAAACATAAGTGTCGATGCGAATGCAGAGTTTGTATCGAAGGCCAGGGGCTGGATTTCACCTGAAGGCACATTGAATACGGATATTTATCTGAATCGCAGTTTAACAGCAGGTGTACGTACAGCTGCAACGGTAATGTACAAAATAGAGAACTCTGCGAATTACCTAATATTGCTTAACTATGATGTCGATACCTGTAAGACCATAAGGAATCTGATGCATTCAAGTCTTACGAACATCTGGTTCCGCAATGTGCACAAATATGGAAATCTCAGCACTAAATGTCCCATGAAAGTTGTAGGTTAAACACAATTCATATATGTGCAAATAACTCTACTAATCAGTGCACATATATATTTTATATATATATATTTTTGTAGGGTTTTTACAGCTTGCGAAATTTGCAGCTAGAGGAAAGCAGTATTCCAGCTTATATGAAACCTGGAAATTATCGCATAAGGGTTTACAACTACTATGGTAAACCAAATACAAATAAAAAAATTCGTCGACCAGTGACCTCATTTACATTGGATATAATGTTATATTAAAGTTTTATGCAGTTTACCAAGTTACAAAGTTGTTTTATTTCTGTAAAAAGGAATTTTTCCAAGTTCCCAAAAGGTTTTAATGAAAAATTCTTGCTATTTATTATAGTACTTTATCTCTATGCTCAATTCCCAACTGAACTTTTTTGCACTCAATCTTACTTTTTAATCTACTTCTACTTTTGCTGACCCCTTTTTTCCTACTGCCACTTTCTTTGACTTTCCCTTAACGTTTGCCTGCTCTGGTTGCATAAGAGATTGCTGCTCAAGGTCTTACTGCTAACCGTTTGCAAACTTTTGACCAAATTCTTTTTCGCCGTCTTTCACACTGGCATTGTTTCCGCTGACAGGAGACAGAAGCAGCAACAGCAACAGAAAATAGTAATAGCAGCTGCTGCTGCTGTTGCTGCTGTTGCTGTCGGGCAATTAGTTACGACTCCTTGTACACTGCTTGTTGGCGGTCAATGTGCAAAATTTATGTACGCCTTTAACTAATTGCATAATAAATTCAAGCTAAAAATTTATATTGTTGAGAATTTATCTAAAGCTGAAGCTGAAGCTCAAAATGAATTGCACTCCTTTGGCGCCTGTTTTCGGGGGCTCACTTAATGAATGTCAAAACAGTCTGTCAAAATAACTAAATTATAGTTTAGGGTGGTGCAAAAGGAGCGGAATAGAAAGACAACAAAAAACCGGGATAATTGAAAAGCGAAAAACAACAACAATAACAAAATGTGAGAACCATATATTGTAATTATTGTTATTGTTATTGTTGTTGTTGTTGTTGTTTAAGCAATGGTTTAAAATTATGAGCTTGTCTCTTACTCACTCGTTCCAGCGTGATCTGCGCTCTGGGGAATTACCGCACCGGACAACAATATAATATTTTATTATACTCTGAAAGCGAAAAATATATATAAACATATATATAAAATTTAATTTAAATATTGAAAATTTATTAAATATTATTATGAAGTGTCTAAACAAAGCTTAAGCTTTACTTTTAGTCATATATACTTGTTGCCATAAAAGTCATTCAAATCAGATAAATTGTATTATTATTTTTGGGGAAATTCCCAAATATGGGAATTTCTTAAATATAATTTATATTTTATTTAATACAACTATTATTATATATTATAATTAATGATTATTTTTTTCGACATTAATTTATTTACAGGTTACCACAGTTTACGGTCTATGCCAAGATTATTTACCTCCTGATGGTGAGTATTTTATTAATATATTATACTAATTATATAATTCCATAAATATGAAAAACAAAAACAAATAATTCTAATATAATTATAAGCAGCTGCTAACTAGTTTTTTGTCGCGTAATATTATCTAAATTATCCGCACGGTTTGTAACCTTTGCTATTTGTTTATATTTATTTTGTTTTTTTTTTTAATATACCCGGTACCCATAGGGTATAGCGGGTATAATAAGTTCGTTCATTTATCTATAGTAGCTCCATTCGAAAAAAAATATGTTGCCAAATTGCAGGCATTCCAATGCACTATTTGAAAAGCTACATGTCTGAACCATGTTATAATACATGTAATGCAGACGATCTGGTAAAATCTAAATCGGATCATAAACATGAAAGTTATGCGCAGGTACCGGGTATCTTATAGTCGAACACACTTGACTATAGCTTTCTTACTTATTTTTGTTTACCAATGCAATCTCAATCAATAACATACGCCGAATATTGAACGTAACATTTTTGCATTCCAATGTATCGTATATGAGCTGTTATATCATATATGTACATGTACAATACATTGTATATATGGTATGTTATATCATTGTCAACAAGATCCCAAGGGGCAACCAACCAAGCAGAAAGAAATAAAACAAAAAATAAAAAAAAAACAAATTTTGCTGCCCAGCCCATCATTGATAAACCCATCAGAACTATGCGAAATATTTTATCTGAGGTCTGATTGCCATTGCCCTAAAAAAACAAAACAAAAAGAAATCGATATAATAAAATAATTGAATATACATATGTATATGTATGTTACTTGTACATGTTGTATATCGGTATCGTCTACCGATAAATTGATATTTACACTTGGCCCTGGACAAATATTTGCCAAATTTATTAAGTAGCATGTGAACAGTGCACGAGGCTGGTAATTTTGTAGATTCCCTAGATCTGTGCAAAATTACAAGTAAAACATAGAGAGTTTCGTTGATATAGTAGAAATTGCAGCTCGATCCTAGTAGCCAGATTTACAATTATTGCTAAGTGATGAACAAGAGAAGAAAGTTATGTTTACCGACTGCTTGAACATTCATTATTTACACATAGTCCCAGATACCCATTGAACTACAATACTATAGTAATATGTGTAAATACAATGAAATTTTCAAGTCAATAATTATAAAATGCCAAACAAAAGTTCGCTAATTAAATTATACTGTTTATTTTTTTACCAAATCTCTTTACATTTCAATTTCGTTTTTTTTTTTTTTTTTGATTTTTTTTTCTCATTTTAATTTATTTTACAATCATTTTTAAGTGCGCCTGCAGGCAAATGGGTCGAAAGGGGAGCGAGAGTAGCGAGAAGAGGCACAGAGACGCTGGATGTCTCTGTTGTTAATGTACCCAAATAAATAACAGAAATATTTGAAATTCCTGAGGCATGAAACAACTTGGCGACGTCTTTACAAGTTCCGTTTAACATGATAAGTTTCTTTCTCTCTCTCTCTCTCTCTCTCTAACTCTCTTTCCATCGATTCACATCTCTTGCTCTTGACAAATATTAACAAATATTTTAGAATAATGACTGCAAAACTCTACCTCTACCTAAATATTCAACTATGACATATTTCTCTCACTCTTTATATATATATTTTGCTCGCTCTCGCTCACATACTATCCAAACTTGTACTCATTTATTCTAAATGAACTTTTTGCAAATTTATTCTTTGGCATGTGCCAAGTGGCAAAAGAAGAAGGGAAGCTGAGGGGTTTCTCAAGTTGCCAGAATTGTTAAACGCCTCAAGTGTTTTTTGTATATTTCAAGTATTTCTCTGTGCCCCGAAGGTATTTGAAAACGGAATGTGTGAGAAATACGAGGATGCTTATGTTGTTGTTGCTCTCTGTTGAACTTCTTCAGTTCAAATTGATCAATTATTCACAGACCTTTCACTAATATTTTTTTCACATTTTTTTTTTCGGCCATTTGCCAATAATAGAAAAATAATAGTTTTTTTTTTTTTTTTTGATTTTGCAAATTAATTAACCGAAGAGCAAAACGTGCTCACAAATTGATGAATTGCAAAAAAATAAATATTATTTTTATGCTATGACCAAAAAGAAAAATATATTTAATAATAAAACAAAAAATATATTTTTGCAATAAAAAATCAATTTGTTTGTTACACTAAAGTTATGATTGAAAGTCGAAAATTTTTCAACTTACACAAAATTCGCTGTTGGCTCCGAAATAAAATCATTTACAATATGCGACAAACAAGTTATACACGATATTTACAGTGGTTTTTTTCTTCTCCCAATTGGTTTATAGTTTATGCCGTAGGCAATTTGAAAATTTATCTGTAATTTAGAGCTTTTATGACTTACTTAATGCATATTCTTTTATAGTTTTCATATATAGTAAAGTACAAAACGCGTAGAGCTATAAAAAAAAATCTACAAAATACAAAATCATTTCACGGAAAATAGATAAATTATACGATAAATTACATGCTTTTATTACACGCAGAATTTCAACGATAAATCAAATTGAATATCTAAAAGATACTGCAACGAACACTAAGTTTATAGATGGACTGACAGTTACATATGATGGTCACAACTCTTATATCATCTAATAATCATTACTATGTGCAGTATGTATAAAGTAAAGTGGTTTTTGGGGAAAGTGCCACGAGCCCAAATGTGTTATTGTTTTTCTTTTTAATAAAGCTAATGCAACAGGATTATAATTAATGCCAGGGGTCTAATATTGTGTACTTGATGTACACAAACCTCAAGCCGTGCAAATAACTGAACAATCAAGGGCTAAATTAGCGGCACTTTTCATATAAATTGTTGAGCTTAGAAGCAATTCGATAGCGTTGTTGATTGGCGCCATACATTTAACTCTTGGTAGTAAAAAGCGTTGAGACAGACAAGGAAGAAGACAGACAACTGCTGAATCATTCAGAATACAACCAAAACATTATTATCTAGGTGACTTAATTTGATAACAATTTCATTATGCATAGATCAAAAAAAGTATAGAATTTCTAGGAATAATATTTCAAAGCGCAACGCATCTGCGTCTTACATTTGAAACCTTTCCATAGTTCCATGTTCTTAAGTTCTTATCTACCTATAAGTCAATTATGATACTTCTTTCAATTTCACAATCACATATCTTTACTGTCAGCTTAAGGGTATATTTCGTCATATATTGAAATCAGAATCGTAAAATATTACAATTGGTGTTAGTGTTATGTTATGTTTATGCCATAGATGTAGTATAACTCAATATTTACGTCATTCATTTCCAGATATATTGAAATTGCCAACTTAAATTTAAATCTTATTCACGCCTAATACAAAAGTTGCATTCAAATACCTTTCAAGTTTCAGAGTTGCGACTTATCGTATGCTATGAAAGAAAGAAACTGAAAACTGTAATTTCTCATTGTGAAACTGAAGTTTTTATAGCACATTTTGATTGTGCGAGTATGATAATGCTCAAAGTGATTTACATAGTTAAAGTGCATGCTACAAAATTATGCAAATTGACGCCGCACAAGCCATTCCACAACGAAACCAACGAGTGCCAAGGTATAACCCAAAGTTGCAATTCCAGCACCCCAGATAAGATCTTCAGTTTGCATGGCATTTGGTCTCCAGATATTTGCCAAAGTAGTATGAGAATTTTGTTCATGCCATATTACGGCATCTTCTGAAGGGTATCTTGATTCCATGATGATTCTTATTCAGTTTCTCAATCCGATTACCGATCCGATTGTAATTGTTGTTTAGTAAACTATTGAAGCTACGAGTAGAACTACTGTAATTGACTTTATCAAATCGTTTTCCATGCCGAAGTTTTACTGACTTTCACGTTGATTGACCTGACAAACTTTTATAGTCTTGCACCTGGTGTACTAATTGCACTCAATTAACATAACCCACATTAATTGTTGCTACCCTGTATAGGTGAACAAGGAGTGTAGCATAAACTTGAATGCTTATAATTTTTTAATTAAAAGTAATAAATTTAATTTTATTATTTTATAGATAATATACTGACTAAAAAGAATTGTCAGATTTAGTTGTTACCAATTACCAGATGTATCTCAAATTATGTTTATGTCTAGAGAAGTTTGTCAACTTATTTTCCAGGGTAACTTGTATGCGTTTCTTAATATTTTGTGCACACTTTATTAACCTTTTACTGTTTGTTATTAGGTGTTGTAGTACTTGTTACCCTGCAACTGTGGCATACCCGAAAATCAACCCACAAACTCTTATCAACAAAAAATTATTTCAAAACGTTAATTGAATTGTCAATAGATGGAGAACCGTTTGGTTTCTTGATTCTTGGTTGCTAGTTGTTTAGGGAGTTGCCATGTTGCCTTTTCTTTTTCTTGTTTTTCTTTTTTTTTTCCTTTTTGTTTTTGCCAAATGATAGCAACAACAATAACAACATGGACAATAATTGTAGATATACACATAAATGTATGTAGTGCTTGTAGCTCTCGGTATTGCCACTATAAATTCCGTGAGCTATACCTCTAAATAGATGTAGAGGTATACGAGTATATAAACAAATATATATATATATACATACGTATGTATATAGTGTTGTATTTTACTCTTATTACATTTGCCAGATAACAACTTTTCGAGTTCTTCGCCTGTCTGAGAGGTGCCGCCAGATCAGCTATATATGTATATATATTTTTTTTTGCACCTATTTGTATTGTAGTATGCTATGTACATAAATATGGTATAACCGCATTCTCATTCCCATTCAATTTCAGCATTTACTCGAATCTTTGTTAGACCTTACATGAAGATATTTCCGCTAAATCACTGAGAAGTTTCCAGTCACAGTTATTGCTTGTGATTTGGTTTTTATGATATTGGCGTGGAACAAGGGACGAAGATGTTTATAAAGCGATCGTAGCGCCAATTTAACATTGTTTTGATTACAATAAGCGGAAAGTTTTTTGTTTTTTTTTTTTTTTTTTTTGTTATTCGCTTGTTGTCGCGTTTTCAAAACGTGCGCGACGATAATACCAAAAATATAAAACGTGTTTATTTTTTACGATCTTCACGACGGGCATTGATATATTGCGGCCCGTCGAACCATTTGTTATGGTTATAATTACACTTCACTGTAGTAAAGAGTCGAAAATACTGACAGAAACGGAGGCGTGAAGAAAGGGGAAACAGCAGAAGGTATCCTGCCCAGAATACAAAAAAATAAAATACAAAAATGGGACAGGCCTTGGGTGAGATTTACAGGCGCCAGGTTGACTTATCGTCTGACCCAAACAATAACAGAAACAGCTCCAACATCAAGAATAGCGACAGTTACAGTTACAGTTATACATAGTTAGAGTACAGTTGGAACGGACAGTTGTTGCCGCTTATCATGGCATAATATGAGATATGAGATATGATATGATACGTACTACTTATATGTATGATCCCAGTCAGAGACTGTCATAATTATTGGAATTTGAAATTGAAATCAATGAAAACAAAAACAAAAAATTTAAAACTGAAAACCTTAAACTTAAGTCTCGCCTCAAACTTCAAAGTGTTTGTTTGATTTATGCGCGCCAGCGTCGGCGTCGGCGTCGTCGTTAGCGTCTTCGGCGTCGGCGTCGACGTCGGCATATACGATTGTAGAATTAGAATTTCAATTCAATTCTTTTCTTTCAATTTTGTCATTTCGCCTTAAAAGGCTTTCAGTAAGTTTTCCGGTTTTTCTTTTTTTTTCCTGCAGAAACGGTTTCCGTTTCAGTCAGTGGCCAAAGAGAACAGTACTACATCAGACCATTCTGCTCCTTTCCTCCCTCTCTCTGTCCCACTATCTACTCTTCTGTGTGCAATTTTTCCAATGTGCCGCTGTTGACACTGCTAATGTCTGCGCAAATATTGCATTTTTTGCAGAAGGGAAGCCGCCAACGCTGTCGCTTGATTGGCTACAAAGATTGACAAAGTTGTCTACCGCGGGGTGTTGAGAATACAAGGGAATACTATTAACTGAGGTTGATGGTCTTGTTAGTGTCTGCTGATAATACAAACATCATGGGGTTGACAATTTAATTGTTTCCTTTATGAGGAATATCAATGTGTTTCGGACATTCCAATGTTTTGCCATGACTTCTAACTAATCGATCGTTATAGCAAAATCTTGAAAATTTTCACTTATAAGCATGATTTTCATTCCTTAATAAAAATATCTTAATACTTGCAACGATTTCATGCTTAATTCGGACATTACGCATACTTAATTACAGTGAAATTTCAAGCACACTTGTTACACACTGCAAATCTTTTTACCGAGTTATCACAATAATTATCGTTTTCATTTATGACTCTCGTTTCGTATTTCGTATTTCGCATTTCTCGTTTCTCATTCGATTTAATTTTATTGGTTTTCTGTAGAAAGCAAGTATTTATAAATATACCATATATATGTATATATTTATTAAACAATGGTTGCCTCTACGCCCATCCCTATCATTTCTCGTATCTTATATCTGGAAGCTTATAAATGCCATAATAATTTGCCAATCATTCAGTTCATATAAATAAAATAAATTCCTCTGCCTGTAGACATCGTCTATTTACGTGCTGTCTTATCACCAAGATGTCTATTAATATATGTATATATAATATAAAAAGAAAAGTCATTCGTTTAGTTAGATCTGATAAAAAAATACAATGAAAGACACTAATATATATCTGGCACAGGAATTTGCTTTTTTATCAAAATCATAACGAAAATTAAATTTCGCATGCAAATGGAATGTTGAGAATGTCATTTCTGTGTGTTTGTGTATTTTTTTTGTCTGTCCCTGGGTCATTACGATAACAGTTACCTAAGGTCTGTGGGGGTAGCCCTGCCTAACTGTAACAGCTATGGTAGCCGTAAAGCTAATGTTTACTGCAATTGTGTAGCTGACGTTAACGGCTTTAGTCCACAAGGCGTTAATTAGTACAAATTGCGGCGCATGTGTTCTTAAAAGACATTCAGACGATTTGCTTTAGTAAATATGTTCTATTATTATTTTTATATAATATTTACTTTTTTAACTTTTATATACCTTATAGTTTATTAAGTAATGGGTATATTATTATTTTTATAAAATTTGAAAAACAAAAAAAAATTCTTACTCTCTTGTAAGACTAGAGCAACATATTCATATACATAAGTATAACATCTATATATATTTCACTCATATAATTATAGGGTATCTGCTAGTGTCTGCAGTGCAACTAATGTAGTTTCTCACTTGTTAAAATAACAAATTGGGCTAACAAATGTTTTGGCCTAACGCTCTGGTTTATGTAAATATTATGAGCCTGTGCAAATTGATGGGCGCTGGGCAGTATGGATATACTACGCCTTCTCTTATTCATTCTCTGTCTCACTCTCTCTAGCTCACGGTCTCTCTCTCTCTCTCTCTCTCTCTCTTTTCATAGTTAAAGTCGTAGCTGTTAGTCCAGTATATAACGATAGTCAAACGATAGCAATTTTAATGCAAATAATAATAATTATAATTTATACAATAATAAATGCTTGGCAAACATTAGATTTATCAATTATTGGCAATGCGATCGCCCTGTCACTTTGGTATTTGCCTTTAAATCTTATCTATATCTCTGTCTCATTTTCTCTTTCTATGTCTTTATCTCTCTCTGACTTTAACCGAAAATAGTATATTCAATATACTATATAGTATATACTAGATCTGCAGTAGTAAATAGTAGAAGTTTGCGGCTAACTGTCGCTGTCTGAATGAAGACTTTGTCGCAACTGCGTTCTGCGCGCTGTGTGTGTCTTGTTGTAATCTTATCATGCAGCGCCTAGGCTGCGCTCTTATTGATTAATAAAAATAAAGATACTGTCTATATATATATATAAAATAATATATATATAATAGACATGTGTGTGTAGGTGTGTGTGTGTGCGTGTGTTTGTGTGTCCAACATAACTGCAAGCACCTGTCAGGTTGCAGAGTTAGGTAAAGTTGGCGCTTGGCGCTACTTTCAACTGACACAATGCAAATAGAGCAGACACAATTATTTTATATTATTATTATTATTATTTTTATTGTTACTATTATTATCGTTATAATAATAATAATAATAATAATATATACATACATATATAGCACATATTATAAATGTATTGTAGTTATGATTATGGCGCACTCCTTTTCCAGCTATCTCTATCTGACACGCATTTCGTTGTTTGTCGCTTTCATTGTTTGTTACTATGATTGTTGTTGTTGTTATTGTCATCGTTTTTTCTTGTTGTTGATAAAGTGCTTGGCATTGAATGACATGGACAGGTCCAATTTGGTCTCTTTTTTTCATACCATTGTACACTGTGCGAAATTCTCAAGAATTCATGGAAAACTAATAACATAAAAGATAGATAGTCGGACAGACAAAAAGACAAATAGACAAACAGACCGACAGACAAACAATCAGACAGACCCAGACCAACGGACAGAGTATTTCACGCTTTGATTACTTAACAGAGTCTTTTATTTCGATTTTTGCGCACTTAGATAAGCGACATTTCTTTTTCGGTATGCCATAGAAATCAAATGATAATAAAATTAAGGTTATACCTTATAAGCATTATATAGTATTTATAATTGGGGTTATCGATATACAGTGAACAACGTGCACGGCCACGTGCTATAAGCTAACAACATATGTATTTGCAATATTTGCTCATTTTATTTGATATTTTCATATTTGAATTTTTTTTAAATTTAATATTAATATTAATAATAATTATTTTATAATATTTTATTATATTTAATTTTGTATAAATATTAATACACATTAATTATAAAATTCATATCAATAATATTAATTTTTTTAAAATTCAATGTTATTTTATTTAATATTAATATTGACATTTATTTTTTATTATTAAATTATTTTGATTGAAAATGTATATTAATTTTATTATATTAAATTAAATATCCATATTCATAATATAAAATTCTATATTCAAATATTTAAAATATTTTCAAAAATATTTTCTTTTATTTTATTGTTTGAAATGATGCAAGCGCTGCAAATAAAATAAAAAAAAAAAGTCCCTTAACTTTCACTTTAGTTACATTTTAATTTAAAATGTATATTTATTTTATTATATTTAATTAAATATCCATTTTCATAATTAAAATATTTCTATATTTCTATATTAAAATATTTAAAATATTTTCAAAAATATTTTCTTTTATTTTATTTACCAACATTGTTTGAAATGATGCAAGCGCTGCAAATAAAATAAAAAAAGTCCCTTAACTTTCACTTTAGTTACATTTCAGCAAACAATGAGTGCAACGCCGCACACACAAACAAAGAGACACGCCTACATCCACCTGTCAGCGCAGCAAAGAGCCTTATGTCAGCTGCAGTTGACCCACTTAAGGTGACCTGCTCGTAACTGCCAAAAGCACAAATGCAGGAAGAAGCTTTTCGTCTTTTGCACTCTCCCTTTTTTTCATAATGTGTGTTATCAAAAATTAAACTTCCGCTCAGTGTATGCAATCCTCTGCCTCTCACTCTTCGGCCCTTCTCTGCTCTCTGCGTGATATTATTATTATTATTATTCGTCTGGTAAGCGCCAGGCGGCATTTTTAGTCAGATTTGTTGACACGCCAGAAAACGGCTGTTTATGATGATGATTTCTGTTTCTGCCAAGCGGTAAGATACATTTGTCTGTATGTGATACAGATACATGTGTAACAGCGCTATAAACAACAGCTTGTACATGGGGAAGGGAAGGCAGTGCTTAGTGCTTGGTGCTTTGTGCCATGGGGAGTCATGGGGTTTCTGGTGCATAATTACTTATTGTTTATTTCCTGTAACATGCAACGCAAATGCCGACGACAACGACGACGGCGACGATGTTGACTTGTCGCTAGAACAAACATAAAATAGGTCTATGGTATATGAGTCTATAGAGTTCTACGGCTCTATAGTCTATGGTCTACTTCGCATTTATTTCATATGACATACATACACAGACATATAATATATATAAAAATATTCCGTTAGTATTGCAAAACGTATTTTACTGTTATCGCTATATCTATCTGTCTATCTAACTAGAGGCGGGGGCTCGTTCTATTCCACACATATACATATTATATATATATAAAGCTAATATGTGTGTGGCAACATCCGCCCCAAAAGGCTCAACAACAAAAATCTATTGCGAAGTATTTTTATATTTTTGTTTTGATTCATTTGATTTCTTTATATTTATTTTGCATTTAAATACAAATTTTTAAAATAATGAGCTGTCATTACCATTGACAACTTTTTAATATAATTATAATTATCTATAGATCTTTTCTGACATTTCAAAAGAAAAAAAAAAATCGTACAAAAATAATATTCAAGTGCTATATATGTATGAAGATCAGCTGACTGTTATATATGATAAACAAGCTTTCTTCTGCGATGATAACATTGTTGGTATTTTTATGTAAATCGCAATGCAAAAAAAAACATGAAAGTAAAGTTCTTTTTCGCGTGACGAAGATGTAATACCCTTGCAGGGTTAAAAGATAACGATTTCATACATAAACTCAACTTTCGAACGATTTTCTTTTGGCAGCTATATGAGACTATGTTCTGAACCTGCCGTCTCCGACCTATGAAAGGGTTACTATATATATTTTACTTCTAGAGCCTACCAAGCCTACTTCTGAGTGTTACAAATTACTGGTCAAAATTAATATACCCTCTGCAAGGGAATACAAAAAACAAATGCGTGAAACATATGAAGTAGTTCGATAATTTAAGTCACGGATATTTTAATGAGCTGATAAATGGTACAGTAAATACACAATTGGGAGTCACGCATTTGTTTTTTGTATTCCCTTGCAGAGGTTATATTAATTTTGACCAGTAATTTGTAACACTCAGAAGTAGGCTTGGTAGGCTCTAGAAGTAAAATATATATAGTAACCCTTTCATAGGTCGGAGACGGCAGGTTCAGAACATAGTCTCATATAGCTGCCAAAAGAAAATCGTTCGAAAGTTGAGTTTATGTATGAAATCGTTATCTTTTCAGCCTGCTAGGGTATTACATCTTCGTCACGCGAAAAATAACTTTACTTTCATGTTTTTTTTTTTTGCATTGCGATTTACATAAAAATACCAACAATGTTATCATCGCAGAAGAAAGCTTGTTTATCATATATAACAGTCAGCTGATCTTCATACATATATAGCACTTGAATATTATTTTTGTACGATTTTTTTTTTCTTTTGAAATGTCAGAAAAGATCTATAGATAATTATAATTATATTAAAAAGTTGTCAATGGTAATGACAGCTCATTATTTTAAAAATTTGTATTTAAATGCAAAATAAATATAAAGAAATCAAATGAATCAAAACAAAAATATAAAAATACTTCGCAATAGATTTTTGTTGTTGAGCCTTTTGGGGCGGATGTTGCCACACACATATTAGCTTTATATATATATAATATGTATATGTGTGGAATAGAACGAGCCCCCGCCTCTAGTTAGATAGACAGATAGATATAGCGATAACAGTAAAATACGTTTTGCAATACTAACGGAATATTTTTATATATATTATATGTCTGTGTATGTATGTCATATGAAATAAATGCGAAGTAGACCATAGACTATAGAGCCGTAGAACTCTATAGACTCATATACCATAGACCTATTTTATGTTTGTTCTAGCGACAAGTCAACATCGTCGCCGTCGTCGTTGTCGTCGGCATTTGTGTTGCATGTTACAGGAAATAAACAATAAGTAATTATGCACCAGAAACCCCATGACTCCCCATGGCACAAAGCACCAACCACTAAGCACCGCCTTCCCTTCCCCATGCACAAGCTGTTGTTTATAGCGCTGTTACACATGTATCTGTATCACATACAGACAAATGTATCTTACCGCTTGGCAGAAACAGAAATCATCATCATCATAAACAGCCGTTTTCTGGCGTGTCAACAAATCTGACTAAAAATGCCGCCTGGCGCTTACCAGACGAATAATAATAATAATAATATCACGCAGAGAGCAGAGAAGGGCCAAAGAGTGAGAGGCAGAGGATTGCATACACTGAGCGGAAGTTTAATTTTTGATAACACACATTATGAAAAAAAAAGGGAGAGTGCAAAAGACGAAAAGCTTCTTCCTGCATTTGTGGTTTTGGCAGTTACGAGCAGGTCACCTTAAGTGGGTCAACTGCAGCTGACATAAGGCTCTTTGCTGCGCTGACAGGTGGATGTAGGCGTGTCTCTTTATTTGTGTGTGCGGCGTTGCACTCATTGTTTGCTGAAATGTAACTAAAGTGAAAGTTAAGGGACTTTTTTATTTTATTTGCAGTGCTTGCATCATTTCAAACAATGTTGGTAAATAAAATAAAAAAAAATATTTTTGAAAATATTTTAAATATTTTAATATAGAAATTTGTATTATGAAAATGGATATTTAATTAAATATAATAAAATAAATATACATTTTCAATCAAAACAATTTAATAATAAAAAATAAATGTCAATTTTAATATTAAATTAAATAACATTGAATTTTAAAAAAATTTATATTATTAATATGAATTTTATAATTAATTTGTATTAATATTTATACAAAATTAAATATAATAAAATATTATAAAACAATTATTATTAATGTTAAATTTAAAAAAAATTCAAATATGAAAATATCAAATAAAATGAGCAAATATTGCAAATACATATGTTGTTAGCTTATAGCACGTGGCCGTGCACGTTGTTCACTGTATATCGATAACCCCAATTATAAATACTATATAATGCTTATAAGGTATAACCTTAATTTTATTATCATTTGATTTCTATGGCATACCGAAAAAGAAATGTCGCTTATCTAAGTGCGCAAAAATCGAAATAAAAGACTTTGTTAAATAATCAAAGCGTGAAATACTCTGTCCGTTGGTCTGGGTCTGTCTGATTGTTTGTCTGTCGGTCTGTTTGTCTATTTGTCTTTTTGTCTGTCCGACTATCTATCTTTTATGTTATTAGTTTTCCATGAATTCTTGAGAATTTCGCACAGTGTACAATGGTATGAAAAAAAAGAGACCAAATTGGACCTGTCCATGTCATTCAATGCCAAGCACTTTATCAACAACAAGAAAAAAACGATGACAACAACAACAACAACAATCATAGTAACAAACAATGAAAGCGACAAACAACGAAATGCGTGTCAGATAGAGATAGCTGGAAAAGGAGTGCGCCATAATCATAACTACAATACATTTATAATATGTGCTATATATGTATGTATATATTATTATTATTATTATTATAACGATAATAATAGTAACAATAAAAATAATAATAATAATATAAAATAATTGTGTCTGCTCTATTTGCATTGTGTCAGTTGAAAGTAGCGCCAAGCGCCAACTTTACCTAACTCTGCAGGCTGACAGGTGCTTGCAGTTATGTTGGACACACAAACACACACCTACACACACATGTCTATTATATACATATATATTATTTTATATATATATATATAGACAGTATCTTTATTTTTATTAATCAATAAGAGCGCAGCCTAGGCGCTGCATGATAAGATTACAACAAGACACACACAGCGCGCAGAACGCAGTTGCGGCAAAGTCTTCATTCAGACAGCGACAGTTAGCCGCAAACTTCTACTATTTACTACTGCAGATCTAGTATATACTATATAGTATATTGAATATACTATTTTCGGTTAAAGTCAGAGAGAGAGGGAGACATAGAAAGAGAAAATGAGACAGAGATATAGATAAGATTTAAAGGCAAATACCAAAGTGACAGGGCGATCGCATTGCCAATAATTGATAAATCTAATGTTTGCCAAGCATTTATTATTGTATAAATTATAATTATTATTATTTGCATTAAAATTGCTATCGTTTGACTATCGTTATATACTGGACTAACAGCTACGACTTTAACTATGAAAAGAGAGAGAGAGAGAGAGAGAGAGAGACCGTGAACTAGAGAGAGTGAGACAGAGAATGAATAAGAGAAGGCGTAGTATATCCATACTGCCCAGCGCCCATCAATTTGCACAGGTTCATAATATTTACATAAACCAGAGCGTTAGGCCAAAACATTTGTTAGCCCAATTTGTTATTTTAACAAGTGAGAAACTACATTAGTTGCACTGCAGACACTAGCAGATACCCTATAATTATATGAGTGATATATATATACATGTTATGCATATAAATATGTGTATGATGCTGTAGTCTTACAAAAGAGCAAGGAATTTTTTTTTATTTTTCAAATTTTATAAAATAATAATATACCCATTACTTATTAAACTGTAGGGTATATAAAAGTTAAAAAAGTAAATATTATATAAAAATAATAATAGAACATATTTACTAAAGCAAATCGTCTGAATGTCTTTTAAGAACACATGCGCCGCAATTTGTACTAATTAACGCCTTGTGGACTAAAGCCGTTAACGTCAGCTACACAATTGCAGTAAACATTAGCTTTACGGCTACCATAGCTGTTACAGTTAGGCAGGGCTACCCCCACAGACCTTAGGTAACTGTTATCGTAATGACCCAGGGACAGACAAAAAAAAAAAAACACAAACACACAGAAATGACATTCTCAACATTCCATTTGCATGCGAAATTTAATTTTCGTTATGATTTTGATAAAAAAGCAAATTCCTGTGCCAGATATATATTAGTGTCTTTCATTGTATTTTTTTATCAGATCTAACTAAACGAATGACTTTTCTTTTTATATTATATATACATATATTAATAGACATCTTGGTGATAAGACAGCACGTAAATAGACGATGTCTACAGGCAGAGGAATTTATTTTATTTATATGAACTGAATGATTGGCAAATTATTATGGCATTTATAAGCTTCCAGATATAAGATACGAGAAATGATAGGGATGGGCGTAGAGGCAACCATTGTTTAATAAATATATACATATATATGGTATATTTATAAATACTTGCTTTCTACAGAAAACCAATAAAATTAAATCGAATGAGAAACGAGAAATGCGAAATACGAAATACGAAACGAGAGTCATAAATGAAAACGATAATTATTGTGATAACTCGGTAAAAAGATTTGCAGTGTGTAACAAGTGTGCTTGAAATTTCACTGTAATTAAGTATGCGTAATGTCCGAATTAAGCATGAAATCGTTGCAAGTATTAAGATATTTTTTATTAAGGAATGAAAATCATGCTTATAAGTGAAAATTTTCAAGATTTTACTATAACGATCGATTAGTTAGAAGTCATGGCAAAACATTGGAATGTCCGAAACACATTGATATTCCTCATAAAGGAAACAATTAAATTGTCAACCCCATGATGTTTGTATTATCAGCAGACACTAACAAGACCATCAACCTCAGTTAATAGTATTCCCTCGTATTCTCAACACCCCGCGGTAGACAACTTTGTCAATCTTTGTAGCCAATCAAGCGACAGCGTTGGCGGCTTCCCTTCTGCAAAAAATGCAATATTTGCGCAGACATTAGCAGTGTCAACAGCGGCACATTGGAAAAATTGCACACAGAAGAGTAGATAGTGGGACAGAGAGAGGGAGGAAAGGAGCAGAATGGTCTGATGTAGTACTGTTCTCTTTGGCCACTGACTGAAACGGAAACCGTTTCTGCAGGAAAAAAAAAAGAAAAACCGGAAAACTTACTGAAAGCCTTTTAAGGCGAAATGACAAAATTGAAAGAAAAGAATTGAATTGAAATTCTAATTCTACAATCGTATATGCCGACGCCGACGCCGACGCCGAAGACGCTAACGACGACGCCGACGCCGACACGCATAAATCAAACAAACACTTTGAAGTTTGAGGCGAGACTTAAGTTTAAGGTTTTCAGTTTTCAATTTTTTGTTTTTGTTTTCATTGATTTCAATTTCAAATTCCAATAATTATGACAGTCTCTGACTGGGATCATACATTTAAGTAGTACGTATCATATCATATCTCATATCTCATATTATGCCATGATAAGCGGTAACAACTGTCCGTTCCAACTGTACTCTAACTATGTATAACTGTAACTGTAACTGTCGCTATTCTTGATGTTGGAGCTGTTTCTGTTATTGTTTGGGTCAGACGATAAGTCAACATGGCGCCTGTAAATCTCACCCAAGGCCTGTCCCATTTTATTTTTATTTTTTTGTATTCTGGGCAGGATACCTTCTGCTGTTTCCCCTTTCTTCACGCCTCCGTTTTGTGTCAGTGTTTTCGACTCTTTACTACAGTGAAGTGTAATTATAACCATAACAAATGGTTCGACGGGCCGCAATATATCAATGCCCGTCGTGAAGATCGTAAAAAATAAACACGTTTTATATTTTTGGTATTATCGTCGCGCACGTTTTGAAAACGCGACAACAAGCGAATAACAAAAAAAAAAAAAAAAAAAACAAAAAACTTTCCGCTTATTGTAATCAAAACAATGTTAAATTGGCGCTACGATCGCTTTATAAACATCTTCGTCCCTTGTTCCCCGCCAATATCATAAAAACCAAATCACAAGCAATAACTGTGACTGGAAACTTCTCAGTGATTTAGCGGAAATATCTTCATGTAAGGTCTAACAAAGATTCGAGTAAATGCTGAAATTGAATGGGAATGAGAATGCGATTATACCATATTTATGTACATAGCATACTACAATACAAATAGGTGCAAAAAAAAAATATATATATACATATATAGCTGATCTGGCGGCACCTCTCAGACACGCGAAGAACTCGAAAAGTTGTTATCTGGCAAATGCAATAAGAGTAAAATACAACACTATATACATACGTATGTATATATATATATTTGTTTATATACTCGTATACCTCTACATCTATTTAGAGGTATAGCTCACGGAATTTATAGTGGCAATACCGAGAGCTACAAGCACTACATACATTTATGTGTATATCTACAATTATTGTCCATGTTGTTATTGTTGTTGCTATCATTTGGCAAAAAAAAAAAGAAAAAAAAAAAGAAAAGGCAACATGGCAACTCCCTAAACAACTAGCAACCAAGAATCAAGAAACCAAACGGTTCTCCATCTATTGACAATTCAATTAACGTTTTGAAATAATTTTTTGTTGATAAGAGTTTGTGGGTTGATTTTCGGGTATGCCACAGTTGCAGGGTAACAAGTACTACAACACCTAATAACAAACAGTAAAAGGTTAATAAAGTGTGCACAAAATATTAAGAAACGCATACAAGTTACCCTGGAAAATAAGTTGACAAACTTCTCTAGACATAAACATAATTTGATATACATCTGGTAATTGGTAACAACTAAATCTGACAATTCTTTTTAGTCAGTATATTATCTATAAAATAATAAAATTAAATTTATTACTTTTAATTAAAAAATTATAAGCATTCAAGTTCATACTACACTCCTTGTTCACCTATACAGGGTAGCAACAATTAATGTGGGTTATGTTAATTGAGTGCAATTAGTACACCAGGTGCAAGACTATAAAAGTTTGTCAGGTCAATCAACGTGAAAGTCAGTAAAACTTCGGCATGGCAAACGATTTGATAAAGTCAATTGCAGTAGTTCTACTCGTAGCTTCAATAGTTTACTAAACAACAATTACAATCGGATCGGTAATCGGATTGAGAAACTGAATAAGAATCATCATGGAATCAAGATACCCTTCAGAAGATGCCGTGATATGGCATGAACAAAATTCTCATACTACTTTGGCAAATATCTGGAGACCAAATGCCATGCAAACTGAAGATCTTATCTGGGGTGCTGGAATTGCAACTTTGGGTTATACCTTGGCACTCGTTGGTTTCGTTATGGAATGGCTTGTGCGGCGTCAATTTGCATAATTTTGTAGCATGCACTTTAACTATGTAAATCACTTTGAGCATTATCATACTCGCACAATCAAAATGTGCTATAAAAACTTCAGTTTCACAATGAGAAATTACAGTTTTCAGTTTCTTTCTTTCATAGCATACGATAAGTCGCAACTCTGAAACTTGAAAGGTATTTGAATGCAACTTTTGTATTAGGCGTGAATAAGATTTAAATTTAAGTTGGCAATTTCAATATATCTGGAAATGAATGACGTAAATATTGAGTTATACTACATCTATGGCATAAACATAACATAACACTAACACCAATTGTAATATTTTACGATTCTGATTTCAATATATGACGAAATATACCCTTAAGCTGACAGTAAAGATATGTGATTGTGAAATTGAAAGAAGTATCAAAATTGACTTATAGGTAGATAAGAACTTAAGAACATGGAACTATGGAAAGGTTTCGAATGTAAGACGCAGATGCGTTGCGCTTTGAAATATTATTCCTAGAAATTCTATACTTTTTTTGATCTATGCATAATGAAATTGTTATCAAATTAAGTCACCTAGATAATAATGTTTTGGTTGTATTCTGAATGATTCAGCAGTTGTCTGTCTTCTTCCTTGTCTGTCTCAACGCTTTTTACTACCAAGAGTTAAATGTATGGCGCCAATCAACAACGCTATCGAATTGCTTCTAAGCTCAACAATTTATATGAAAAGTGCCGCTAATTTAGCCCTTGATTGTTCAGTTATTTGCACGGCTTGAGGTTTGTGTACATCAAGTACACAATATTAGACCCCTGGCATTAATTATAATCCTGTTGCATTAGCTTTATTAAAAAGAAAAACAATAACACATTTGGGCTCGTGGCACTTTCCCCAAAAACCACTTTACTTTATACATACTGCATATAGTAATGATTATTAGATGATATAAGAGTTGTGACCATCATATGTAACTGTCAGTCCATCTATAAACTTAGTGTTCGTTGCAGTATCTTTTAGATATTCAATTTGATTTATCGTTGAAATTCTGCGTGTAATAAAAGCATGTAATTTATCGTATAATTTATCTATTTTCCGTGAAATGATTTTGTATTTTGTAGATTTTTTTTTATAGCTCTACGCGTTTTGTACTTTACTATATATGAAAACTATAAAAGAATATGCATTAAGTAAGTCATAAAAGCTCTAAATTACAGATAAATTTTCAAATTGCCTACGGCATAAACTATAAACCAATTGGGAGAAAAAAAACCACTGTAAATATCGTGTATAACTTGTTTGTCGCATATTGTAAATGATTTTATTTCGGAGCCAACAGCGAATTTTGTGTAAGTTGAAAAATTTTCGACTTTCAATCATAACTTTAGTGTAACAAACAAATTGATTTTTTATTGCAAAAATATATTTTTTGTTTTATTATTAAATATATTTTTCTTTTTGGTCATAGCATAAAAATAATATTTATTTTTTTGCAATTCATCAATTTGTGAGCACGTTTTGCTCTTCGGTTAATTAATTTGCAAAATCAAAAAAAAAAACTATTATTTTTCTATTATTGGCAAATGGCCGAAAAAAAAAATGTGAAAAAAATATTAGTGAAAGGTCTGTGAATAATTGATCAATTTGAACTGAAGAAGTTCAACAGAGAGCAACAACAACATAAGCATCCTCATATTTCTCACACATTCCGTTTTCAAATACCTTCGGGGCACAGAGAAATACTTGAAATATACAAAAAACACTTGAGGCGTTTAACAATTCTGGCAACTTGAGAAACCCCTCAGCTTCCCTTCTTCTTTTGCCACTTGGCACATGCCAAAGAATAAATTTGCAAAAAGTTCATTTAGAATAAATGAGTACAAGTTTGGATAGTATGTGAGCGAGAGCGAGCAAAATATATATATAAAGAGTGAGAGAAATATGTCATAGTTGAATATTTAGGTAGAGGTAGAGTTTTGCAGTCATTATTCTAAAATATTTGTTAATATTTGTCAAGAGCAAGAGATGTGAATCGATGGAAAGAGTGTTAGAGAGAGAGAGAGAGAAAGAAACTTATCATGTTAAACGGAACTTGTAAAGACGTCGCCAAGTTGTTTCATGCCTCAGGAATTTCAAATATTTCTGTTATTTATTTGGGTACATTAACAACAGAGACATCCAGCGTCTCTGTGCCTCTTCTCGCTACTCTCGCTCCCCTTTCGACCCATTTGCCTGCAGGCGCACTTAAAAATGATTGTAAAATAAATTAAAATGAGAAAAAAAAATCAAAAAAAAAAAAAAAACGAAATTGAAATGTAAAGAGATTTGGTAAAAAAATAAACAGTATAATTTAATTAGCGAACTTTTGTTTGGCATTTTATAATTATTGACTTGAAAATTTCATTGTAATTTACACATATTAATGACCTATAGTATTGTAGTTCAATGGGTATCTGGGACTATGTGTAAATAATGAATGTTCAAGCAGTCGGTAAACATAACTTTCTTCTCTTGTTCATCACTTAGCAATAATTGTAAATCTGGCTACTAGGATCGAGCTGCAATTTCTACTATATCAACGAAACTCTCTATGTTTTACTTGTTATTTGCACAGATCTAGGGTATCTACAAAATTACCTGCCTCGTGCATTGTTCACATGCTACTTAATAAATTTGGCAAATATTTGTCCAGGGCCAAGTGTAAATATCAATTTATCGGTAGACGATACCGATATACAACATGTACAAGTAACATACATATACATATGTATATTCAATTATTTTATTATATCGATTTCTTTTTGTTTTGTTTTTTTTAGGGCAATGGCAATCAGACCTCAGATAAAATATTTCGCATAGTTCTGATGGGTTTATCAATGATGGGCTGGGCAGCAAAATTTGTTTTTTTTTTATTTTTTGTTTTATTTCTTTCTGCTTGGTTGGTTGCCCCTTGGGATCTTGTTGACAATGATATAACATACCATATATACAATGTATTGTACATGTACATATATGATATAACAGCTCATATACGATACATTGGAATGCAAAAATGTTACGTTCAATATTCGGCGTATGTTATTGATTGAGATTGCATTGGTAAACAAATATAAGTAAGATATAGTCAAGTGTGTTCGACTATAAGATACCCGGTACCTGCTCATAACTTTCATGTTTATGATCCGATTTAGATTTTACCAGATAGTGTAGCATGTATTATAACATGGTTCAGACATGTAGCTTTTCAAATAGTGCATTGGAATGCCTGCAATTTGGCAACATATTTTTTTTCGAATGGAGCTACTATAGATAAATGGACGAACTTATTATACCCGCTATACCCTATGGGTACCGGGTATATTAAAAAAAAAAACAAAATAAATATAAACAAATAGCAAAGGTTACAAACCGTGCGGATAATTTAGATAATATTACGCGACAAAAAACTAGTTAGCAGCTGCTTATAATTATATTAGAATTATTTGTTTTTGTTTTTCATATTTATGGAATTATATAATTAGTATAATATATTAATAAAATACTCACCATCAGGAGGTAAATAATCTTGGCATAGACCGTAAACTGTGGTAACCTGTAAATAAATTAATGTCGAAAAAAATAATCATTAATTATAATGTATAATAATAGTTGTGTAAAATAAAATATAAATTATATTTAAGAAATTCCCATATTTGGGAATTTCCCCAAAAATAATAATACAATTTATCTGATTTGAATGACTTTTATGGCAACAAGTATATATGACTAAAAGTAAAGCTTAAGCTTTGTTTAGACACTTCATAATAATATTTAATAAATTTTCAATATTTAAATTAAATTTTATATATATGTTTATATATATTTTTCGCTTTTAGAGTATAATAAAATATTATATTGTTGTCCGGTGCGGTAATTCCCCAGAGCGCAGATCACGCTGGAACGGGTGAGTAAGAGACAAGCTCATAATTTTAAACCATTGCTTAAACAACAACAACAACAACAACAATAACAATAACAATAATTACAATATATGGTTCTCACATTTTGTTATTGTTGTTGTTTTTCGCTTTTCAATTATCCCGGTTTTTTGTTGTCTTTCTATTCCGCTCCTTTTGCACCACCCTAAACTATAATTTGTTTTGACATTCATTAAGTGAGCCCCCGAAAACAGGCGCCAAAGGAGTGCAATTCATTTTGAGCTTCAGCTTCAGCTTTAGATAAATTCTCAACAATATAAATTTTTAGCTTGAATTTATTATGCAATTAGTTAAAGGCGTACATAAATTTTGCACATTGACCGCCAACAAGCAGTGTACAAGGAGTCGTAACTAATTGCCCGACAGCAACAGCAGCAACAGCAGCTGCTATTACTATTTTCTGTTGCTGTTGCTGCTTCTGTCTCCTGTCAGCGGAAACAATGCCAGTGTGAAAGACGGCGAAAAAGAATTTGGTCAAAAGTTTGCAAACGGTTAGCAGTAAGACCTTGAGCAGCAATCTCTTATGCAACCAGAGCAGGCAAACGTTAAGGGAAAGTCAAAGAAAGTGGCAGTAGGAAAAAAGGGGTCAGCAAAAGTAGAAGTAGATTAAAAAGTAAGATTGAGTGCAAAAAAGTTCAGTTGGGAATTGAGCATAGAGATAAAGTACTATAATAAATAGCAAGAATTTTTCATTAAAACCTTTTGGGAACTTGGAAAAATTCCTTTTTACAGAAATAAAACAACTTTGTAACTTGGTAAACTGCATAAAACTTTAATATAACATTATATCCAATGTAAATGAGGTCACTGGTCGACGAATTTTTTTATTTGTATTTGGTTTACCATAGTAGTTGTAAACCCTTATGCGATAATTTCCAGGTTTCATATAAGCTGGAATACTGCTTTCCTCTAGCTGCAAATTTCGCAAGCTGTAAAAACCCTACAAAAATATATATATATAAAATATATATGTGCACTGATTAGTAAAGTTATTTGCACATATATGAATTGTGTTTAACCTACAACTTTCATGGGACATTTAGTGCTGAGATTTCCATATTTGTGCACATTGCGGAACCAGATGTTCGTAAGACTTGAATGCATCAGATTCCTTATGGTCTTACAGGTATCGACATCATAGTTAAGCAATATTAGGTAATTCGCAGAGTTCTCTATTTTGTACATTACCGTTGCAGCTGTACGTACACCTGCTGTTAAACTGCGATTCAGATAAATATCCGTATTCAATGTGCCTTCAGGTGAAATCCAGCCCCTGGCCTTCGATACAAACTCTGCATTCGCATCGACACTTATGTTTATGATTTTACAATGAAGCGCTTAGTATAAAAGGGCGGAGTATATTGTATTTATCTGTATATAATATATAATATATGTATGTATGTAGTAAATAGCTCAACTTACAGGCCGATGTCTGACCGAGTATTGCTGCATTTAGTATAAGGTATATGTAGATAATCACCATGACTTTGCTGTTTAGTTCTCTATGATTGACTGAAACGTATTTGGGCAGTAAACTCAAATATGTGTTGCGCATAATTGCTAATGACTTTTATATATAGCTAGTATTATCTATATCTATATCGTAATTATATATATTTATTTTGACAACTCGACTAATTGTTTCTAAATGAGCTTAGATCAGATTGTGTCAAATCTCTCAAACTATATAAAATATGAAATGATGAAAATTGCCATATGCTTGGTTACAAGTTAAACCTTTGAACAGATTATTTTACACCTTGTTTCCAATTGGATTAAATGTCAGATCTTGAAAGTTATTTGAGATCAACTGCTGAAATTTCGAATGTAGTACATTAAGGAGAACAAGTGAAACTGAAAATTTACTGAATAAAGCTCTACATGAAAAATACTGAAAATAATTGAAATATGTCTCGAAAGTCGATGAGACCGTGTGTGCAAACGTCGTGAAGCAATTGATCAAAATTTGAATCTA
>JBAMBR010006980.1:0-28752 GCA_037044475.1 Zaprionus obscuricornis
GCTGTTGCTCCTGCAGACGACTAATACCAGCACTTGCCAATGTTGTCCAACTATTTTCCATATTATATTCATCACATAGCTGTTCATGTCGTCGTGTCATTTGTGTAAGTGCAACATCACGTGAAATACGTTTAAATTCTCCAAGTATCTCTTTGGGTGCCGTTTCCATATGTTTAAGTAATATATTACGCAATTGTTCTGTTAATGGTTCACCATGATGAAAGAGACAATCATCATTGGCATAACAATCCATGCCAAGATAATAATATTTACATGGGAATTCTTTATGCATGTAGCTGCATTTGTCACGCTTCGCGCAACAATCTTTTAAATAAAATTTACATAATTCTAATTTACGCGGTTCACGCATCTTTTCATCAATGGAATCGCGACGATTACGTTTATTACCGCTACCACCACCGCCGGTATTGCTACTGCCGCCATTACCACTACCAGGACCACCAGCACCAGCAGGACCACCACCATCATGTCGTCGATCTATATCACGTTCACGTTCACGTTCACGATCACGTCGTTTACGTCCGCCGCGTAATTCTTTTTCACGTTCACGTCGTTGACGACGACGTTGCTGCTGCTGTTGCTGCTGTTGCTGTTGTTGTTGCTGCTGCAACTGTTGTTGTGCCACGCCCACAGCAAGTGTATTACTACCAATAAGCATATCATCATCTGAATATGAATCATAGCTACTATAATTATCCTGCTGTGAATCATAATTAGCATCCATAGTCCAATCATTTTTAGCATAACGTATGCTATTGATAGGTATACCACCTGGTGGTGGACTACCACCGCGTACATTCATCATTTCATATTCATCCATATCCATTAATTCATCACTTCCAGCAGTACCTGTTATATCTTCTATAGAATCACGTCGTGCACGTTTCTACCAATGACAGAGAGAGAGAGAGAGAGAGAAAGAGTGAGAAAAAAAAATATATGTATGTAAGAAAAAAAAATGCAACTTCAATTTGACAAAAGAAGTGAAAGAAGTGACAGTGACAGCAGAAACGGAAGTGCTGCAGTTTTTTTTTTTTTTTTTTTTAATTCACGGTAAGCAATTTTTTTTGCTTGCAATGTTGCCAAAATTTCTCATTTTTATCGATATATGTCAAAAAAAAAATTGCTTGCGATAGTTTTTAAAAAATATTTATTTTTATAAACAAAAACTATCGAAAGCAACACTAACCATAAATATTTATAAAAAAAAAAAAAAAACAAAAACTTTTTGCTTTTATAAAAAAAATTTTTGTAGTTTTTTTTTTTATTTTTTTTTTTTGTGTTTTTAGCGCAGCGCCTCAAGTAATTAAAAGGTAAGCAATGCATTCACGGTATTAAATTAATTTACCATAAAATTTGGCGAATAAGTTTCAAATATTACTGTAAATTTTCGTTACGCATGCGACAAACCGTGCAATGCAAATCATTATGTGTAAGAGAGAGCGAGATGCAACTAGAGCAACAACCGAGCGTCTGTTAACTGTTACTATTGCTATTACTGTCAGACACACACACACACACGAGAGAGAGAGAGAGAGAGAGAGATAACATACCTGATGATCCTTGTCTTTCTTTTGCTCACGTTCGCGCTCCTTTTTGCGCTTGCGTCGACGACTGCTGCGACTTGTCGCTTGCTGCTGTTGTGCGCTGGCATCAGCTAAAGCTGCTGCTGCGCTGCTGCTGCTGGCGCCATCGCTTGCAGCAGTTATATTCGCTGCACTGTTATCTGCAGTAGCAGCAGCAGCATTAGCGGCAGCAGCATCTGCGCTGTTATTAATGTTAGCAGCGCTGCTGCTTCCACTGTTGTTGTTGTTGTTATTACTATTACTACTGCTGCTTCCGCCGCTGTTATTGTTGTTGCTATGAATTTTAGGCATTGGCGGCGCTATTCCACTTTTCTTTAAAACTTTAGCAATTGCATTTTCAATACTCGAAGCATGATCATCTGTAAATTAGAAAGGTTTATATATTGTCTATCTCTTTCACACACATACACTCTTTCATTGACTTACCTTCGAGTGGGCGTGGCTTTTTTGATTTATTGTTAACTGTTGCTGCTTCAATATTGCCAAGAAACACAACATCATCGTCAACATGATTTGGCAGCAGTGACGTCAACTTCTCTGTCGGTAAACGTTCAATGCCAATAAATTGTACATCATCATTATTCGTTGATGCAGCAATTGATTTTTTTGTTGCTTGTTGCATTTGCAATATTTGTTCTTTTTGCTGTTGTTGCTCCTCTTCATCTTCATCATCATCAATTTCACCATCTTCTAAATCTTCATCTAAATTTATTATTGCCGCCGGCTCATTGCCAGCTACAGCAGAAGACATTTTAACTTTCCGCTTTACAATAAACACTTAAAATTCTATAAAAAAAAAAAAATAATATAAAAGATTATAAATAAAGTTAAAATTTAGCAATAATCACAAAAAAAAAATATTGAGAGAGAAGAGAAAATTTTTCTTTTTTTTATTTTGCTTCTCATTCAGCTGCCTGTTGACCACTGTGCAAGCGACCTATATACACACACAGCCACATAGTCATATACATGTTGCCAGCAACATGTTGCTAAGCATTGCGAGTATGCCGGTGCCGCCATCTAAGCAAAGTGCAAAAAAAAAACCAAAACAAACCATTGCACGCACACACACACAGCGAGAGAGACATATGTGTGTGTGTGTGTATGCAACACACACACACATGCGTAGGAGGAAGCGTTGTTCATTCACTTGCCTGAACTTAACAGTTCGAGTCACTGTTAAAAAGGCTTAGCAACATTCTATGTATATATACATATATACACATACATACATACATATAAACATACAAAGCGGTCAAGCGGCAGCCACTTGTTGCTTACGCTTACGTTGACCTTATAAACAATTCAAATTTTTGCAATAATTGTATATATACATTTTCGCGCATATGTATATGTATGTATGTATGGCTATGTATATATGTATATATATATATATATATATATGCATAGTTAGCTTAATGATTAATATTTAAAAAAATGTTAATGAAATGTTTAAAATATTTACTATTATTTATATAAATATATATATATGTATATATATCTGTATACACTGCACAATATTTGAACACAATTAAATTATGAAAATATTCATCAAATAAAAAAAAAATAAAAAAAAATTGAAAAAAATTACTAAATATACAACTTCAATATGCAATTAATAAAAAAAAATATATATAAAAAAAAATTAATGAAAATTTGTTTTTTTTTTTAGTCTAACACAACGCACGCACACACGCATGCACGCACACGCATACATACAAACAATTCGCATACAACTCAGTTTACATAGATACACAAGCGCAACCATAGAATGAGGCAACGTGAATGCAACGCGTTCGCATTCGCATTCACATTCACATTTGCGCTCTCTGCTCTCTGTTTTTTCTTTGCTGTGCGCTCTCATTTTGGCTGACCTGTAATGTTGTCTTGCTTGCGCACATGGACAAAGCATAGAACGTGAAATATTTTTGCGCGACATACATACATACATACATGCATACATAAGGTACAGGTACAGATGACCGACCTATATGTATGCGTCAGTTTGTCTGTGTGTGTGTGTGTGAGATTAGTGTGTGTGTGTGTGTGTGAGTGTATGATTACTAAAAACAAAATAAATAAAAACAAAAATTATCATATAAAAATGCATATTGAAGGGGAATACGTACATTATTACATTATGAATTATGATATGTTTATAATTATAATAACACTGTAGTTTCTCTTTCTTTCTCTTTACATTTGTTGTTGTTGTTTGTTGTTATTTGCTGCTTTTACTTTACTTTTTAAACAGTTCAATAGCTTTGCATTAATAATAACTCAAGGGCCCCACCACAACACGCTGAGGCGAAAGTTTTTTTTTTTTTTTTTCATGCCTGCCGCCTGCCTGCCTATAAATCAAGTATGCGTGCGAGCGAGTACGCGTGTGACTACGATCGAATATCTGTAAGGCATGAGTGCGTCGTGCTGCGTTTGTGAAACGAGCAAGAGAGAGATAGATAGAGAGTATATACATATACATGTGTTGGTTAAAGCAACGCTCTGTGCATGACACACACCAAGAATAAGTACAACAAAAATAAATATATATATACATGTATATATATAAATATAGAAATGACAGCTGCGCATAGCTTTTACTATGCACACTGCTGAAAAAAAATATATGCATACATACAGCAGACACACATACATATGGTGAAAGTATACACACACACATGCATATGTGCATATGCAGCTATTGCTTGTTGCAGTATTTATTTGTGAAATCAAATGTAACGAAATTGATTTTGTATTTTTTTTACCATTACTCTATTTTCATACGATATGCGATATTTACGACAGCCCTAGTTAAGTCACGATATATTACTTACGCGTAGAGCGTTGCCAGACTTTAAACAAATGCGCGCGCGTTCTGTTTACTGAGCAGCTCCTCAACATATTTATTACATTTTGCACATGTGTCAATCAATTAAATTATTTGACAATTTCACAAATAAATACTGTAACAAGCAATAGCAAAAAAATTTGCTAACTGCATATTTCATTGAAAATAATTAAGTGCAAGAATGTTTCTAGAGTTTTTTTTTAACCAAATCCGAAGCTAGCGCACGCGTTCAGTTAACTGAGCAGCTCTGGAACATATATTTTTTTTGTTATTTATATTTATGTGTCAATGTATTAAATTATTGACAAGTCTCCAAATGAACATAGCACAAAAAGAAATATATATATATAAATAATATATGCGCTAATTGCAATAATTTGCAATAATTAAAAACATTTTTGGCGGTAAATTTAAAACACACACAAAAAAAAATAGCGCACAGCGCATTTAGTTAAATCTGGCAAAATGTATATGACTGTGCGTGTGCGTGTGTCTGTGTGTGTGTGTGTGTGTGTGTGTATTGTGCATCCCTGATTTGTAGCTATTGTTAGACGGTCTCATTTTTTTGAGAATTCATTCAAGTAGATACTGTTGAATTGTTAACAACGACGCTTCATGTTGACGAGTTTTCTTTAATTATTTTTAATGTATTTGTTATTCTGTCTATGAGCGAAAAGCAGAGAGAAAGGGACAGACATACAGAAGAGAGGCCAGGGCCACAGTCAGAGAGAAAGAGAGAGCGACAGCTTGCATATTGTATGAAATTGTATGAAAAGCAATGAAAAAAACAAAAAAAAAATGATAAAAAAAAACGCAAAAAAAGAAATAATCAATTTTCAAAATGAAACAAAAGAAACCAAAAAAAAAAATCACAAAACATCAACAACAACAGCAGAGCAAATGAAAAATATATATATATAAAATATATATATAAATTTTTCATACCATACACACACACACACACACAGAGATACTACACATGTATAGATACACACAAATACGAAATGTACGCGAATTATATTGTATATAACTGTGTATATATATATATATATATATATGTATATATAGGATTATATATGTATCTATATATATATATATTTATATAATATGTATATAAATCATGCGTATAAATATGCATATGTATGTGTGTATTCGCGTGTGCACATATTGCGCTGCCTACAGTCAGCCATATGTGTATGTGTATGTATATATATATAAATATATATATATATATGTGTATGCTGCTGCTGCTGTTGTTGTTGTTGATGCCGTTTGCCTCTGTCGCTGCGCTGCTGCTGTTGCTGCTGTATATGTATATGCGCCATCACATCACACTCTTCATATACAATACACATGCATACCGCACGTACATGTATGTGTGTGTGTGTGTGTATGTGTGTTTTATATATATATATGCATATCTATATTCACCTACTGTACCACCACACTTCATTATGTAAGCAGCGGGATTTTCTACGACGCCAAAAACAAAAAAAAGCAAAGAGCAAAAAAAAAAACAAAGATAAAGATAAAAAAAAAAAAACTATAACCAAAAGAAACAACGAACAGAAATTGTTTATAAAAATAATGAAATAATTTTGTAATTTTGTTATAATTGTTCCGTAACCACAAACCACGCCCACGCTAAGAAACGTAAGAGAAATTGTTCCAAAAAAAAAACAAAAAAAAAAAAAAAACTGCAACAACAACAAACAAGAGGAAAAAAAAATTTCCCAAAATCTATTTTTTGTTCCCTTCGAATTTTGATCTCGGCTTCTCTTTCTTTCACAATAAATTTGTTGTTGTGATGCTGCTAACCGCTGCCCACTGCCCAGTGGCCACGCCCACTTCCCATTCAAGTAACCCAGCAAACAAAGTAGATAAAGAACAAAAAAAAAAAATACATACATATATTTTTATTTTATTATATTCGCCAAGAACAACGACAACAACAACAATGTAACACTAACAAAGGCTCAGCTCAATTTACATGCATATGCACATATGCATGTGTGTGTGTGTGTGTGTATACTTTCACCATATGTATGTGTCTGCTGTATGTATGCATATATTTTTCTTTTCAGCAGTGTGCATAGTAAAAGCTATGCGCAGCTGTCATTTCTATATTTATATATATACATGTATATATATATATATATATATTTATTTTTGTTGTACTTATTCTTGGTGTGTGTCATGCACAGAGCGTTGCTTTAACCAACACATGTATATGTATATACTCTCTATCTATCTCTCTCTTGCTCGTTTCACAAACGCAGCACGACGCACTCATGCCTTACAGATATTCGATCGTAGTCACACGCGTACTCGCTCGCACGCATACTTGATTTATAGGCAGGCAGGCGGCAGGCATGAAAAAAAAAAAAAAAAAAAAAACTTTCGCCTCAGCGTGTTGTGGTGGGGCCCTTGAGTTATTATTAATGCAAAGCTATTGAACTGTTTAAAAAGTAAAGTAAAAGCAACAAACAACAACAACAAATGTAAAGAGAAAGAAAGAGAAACTACAGTGTTATTATAATTATAAACATATCATAATTCATAATGTAATAATGTACGTATTCCCCTTCAATATGCATTTTTATATGATAATTTTTGTTTTTATTTATTTTGTTTTTAGTAATCATACACTCACACACACACACACACACTAATCTCACACACACACACACAGACAAACTGACGCATACATATAGGTCGGTCATCTGTACCTGTACCTTATGTATGCATGTATGTATGTATGTATGTCGCGCAAAAATATTTCGCGTTCTATGCTTTGTCCATGTGCGCAAGCAAGACAACATTACAGGTCAGCCAAAATGAGAGCGCACAGCAAAGAAAAAACAGAGAGCAGAGAGCGCAAATGTGAATGTGAATGCGAATGCGAACGCGTTGCATTCACGTTGCCTCATTCTATGGTTGCGCTTGTGTATCTATGTAAACTGAGTTGTATGCGAATTGTTTGTATGTATGCGTGTGCGTGCATGCGTGTGTGCGTGCGTTGTGTTAGACTAAAAAAAAAAACAAATTTTCATTAATTTTTTTTTATATATATTTTTTTTTATTAATTGCATATTGAAGTTGTATATTTAGTAATTTTTTTCAATTTTTTTTTATTTTTTTTTTATTTGATGAATATTTTCATAATTTAATTGTGTTCAAATATTGTGCAGTGTATACAGATATATATACATATATATATATTTATATAAATAATAGTAAATATTTTAAACATTTCATTAACATTTTTTTAAATATTAATCATTAAGCTAACTATGCATATATATATATATATATATATACATATATACATAGCCATACATACATACATATACATATGCGCGAAAATGTATATATACAATTATTGCAAAAATTTGAATTGTTTATAAGGTCAACGTAAGCGTAAGCAACAAGTGGCTGCCGCTTGACCGCTTTGTATGTTTATATGTATGTATGTATGTGTATATATGTATATATACATAGAATGTTGCTAAGCCTTTTTAACAGTGACTCGAACTGTTAAGTTCAGGCAAGTGAATGAACAACGCTTCCTCCTACGCATGTGTGTGTGTGTTGCATACACACACACACACATATGTCTCTCTCGCTGTGTGTGTGTGCGTGCAATGGTTTGTTTTGGTTTTTTTTTTGCACTTTGCTTAGATGGCGGCACCGGCATACTCGCAATGCTTAGCAACATGTTGCTGGCAACATGTATATGACTATGTGGCTGTGTGTGTATATAGGTCGCTTGCACAGTGGTCAACAGGCAGCTGAATGAGAAGCAAAATAAAAAAAAGAAAAATTTTCTCTTCTCTCTCAATATTTTTTTTTTGTGATTATTGCTAAATTTTAACTTTATTTATAATCTTTTATATTATTTTTTTTTTTTTATAGAATTTTAAGTGTTTATTGTAAAGCGGAAAGTTAAAATGTCTTCTGCTGTAGCTGGCAATGAGCCGGCGGCAATAATAAATTTAGATGAAGATTTAGAAGATGGTGAAATTGATGATGATGAAGATGAAGAGGAGCAACAACAGCAAAAAGAACAAATATTGCAAATGCAACAAGCAACAAAAAAATCAATTGCTGCATCAACGAATAATGATGATGTACAATTTATTGGCATTGAACGTTTACCGACAGAGAAGTTGACGTCACTGCTGCCAAATCATGTTGACGATGATGTTGTGTTTCTTGGCAATATTGAAGCAGCAACAGTTAACAATAAATCAAAAAAGCCACGCCCACTCGAAGGTAAGTCAATGAAAGAGTGTATGTGTGTGAAAGAGATAGACAATATATAAACCTTTCTAATTTACAGATGATCATGCTTCGAGTATTGAAAATGCAATTGCTAAAGTTTTAAAGAAAAGTGGAATAGCGCCGCCAATGCCTAAAATTCATAGCAACAACAATAACAGCGGCGGAAGCAGCAGTAGTAATAGTAATAACAACAACAACAACAGTGGAAGCAGCAGCGCTGCTAACATTAATAACAGCGCAGATGCTGCTGCCGCTAATGCTGCTGCTGCTACTGCAGATAACAGTGCAGCGAATATAACTGCTGCAAGCGATGGCGCCAGCAGCAGCAGCGCAGCAGCAGCTTTAGCTGATGCCAGCGCACAACAGCAGCAAGCGACAAGTCGCAGCAGTCGTCGACGCAAGCGCAAAAAGGAGCGCGAACGTGAGCAAAAGAAAGACAAGGATCATCAGGTATGTTATCTCTCTCTCTCTCTCTCTCTCTCTGTGTGTGTGTGTGTGTCTGACAGTAATAGCAATAGTAACAGTTAACAGACGCTCGGTTGTTGCTCTAGTTGCATCTCGCTCTCTCTTACACATAATGATTTGCATTGCACGGTTTGTCGCATGCGTAACGAAAATTTACAGTAATATTTGAAACTTATTCGCCAAATTTTATGGTAAATTAATTTAATACCGTGAATGCATTGCTTACCTTTTAATTACTTGAGGCGCTGCGCTAAAAACACAAAAAAAAAAAATAAAAAAAAAAAACTACAAAAATTTTTTTTATAAAAGCAAAAAGTTTTTGTTTTTTTTTTTTTATAAATATTTATGGTTAGTGTTGCTTTCGATAGTTTTTGTTTATAAAAATAAATATTTTTTAAAAACTATCGCAAGCAATTTTTTTTTTGACATATATCGATAAAAATGAGAAATTTTGGCAACATTGCAAGCAAAAAAAATTGCTTACCGTGAATTAAAAAAAAAAAAAAAAAAACTGCAGCACTTCCGTTTCTGCTGTCACTGTCACTTCTTTCACTTCTTTTGTCAAATTGAAGTTGCATTTTTTTTTCTTACATACATATATTTTTTTTTCTCACTCTTTCTCTCTCTCTCTCTCTCTGTCATTGGTAGAAACGTGCACGACGTGATTCTATAGAAGATATAACAGGTACTGCTGGAAGTGATGAATTAATGGATATGGATGAATATGAAATGATGAATGTACGCGGTGGTAGTCCACCACCAGGTGGTATACCTATCAATAGCATACGTTATGCTAAAAATGATTGGACTATGGATGCTAATTATGATTCACAGCAGGATAATTATAGTAGCTATGATTCATATTCAGATGATGATATGCTTATTGGTAGTAATACACTTGCTGTGGGCGTGGCACAACAACAGTTGCAGCAGCAACAACAACAGCAACAGCAGCAACAGCAGCAGCAACGTCGTCGTCAACGACGTGAACGTGAAAAAGAATTACGCGGCGGACGTAAACGACGTGATCGTGAACGTGAACGTGAACGTGATATAGATCGACGACATGATGGTGGTGGTCCTGCTGGTGCTGGTGGTCCTGGTAGTGGTAATGGCGGCAGTAGCAATACCGGCGGTGGTGGTAGCGGTAATAAACGTAATCGTCGCGATTCCATTGATGAAAAGATGCGTGAACCGCGTAAATTAGAATTATGTAAATTTTATTTAAAAGATTGTTGCGCGAAGCGTGACAAATGCAGCTACATGCATAAAGAATTCCCATGTAAATATTATTATCTTGGCATGGATTGTTATGCCAATGATGATTGTCTCTTTCATCATGGTGAACCATTAACAGAACAATTGCGTAATATATTACTTAAACATATGGAAACGGCACCCAAAGAGATACTTGGAGAATTTAAACGTATTTCACGTGATGTTGCACTTACACAAATGACACGACGACATGAACAGCTATGTGATGAATATAATATGGAAAATAGTTGGACAACATTGGCAAGTGCTGGTATTAGTCGTCTGCAGGAGCAACAGCATGCTGCTGCTAAGGCAGCTGCAACACAGGCTGCAAATCAAGCAGCTGCAGCAGCAACAGCGGCTGCTATTGCAGCGGCAAATGCAAATGTTGGTTGTAATGCAACAGCTGCTGTTGCTGCTGCAGCTGCTGCTGCTGCTGGTATTGGAATTCCTTCATTATTGGATATGGTTATAAATCCGCCAAAGAATTTACAAGCGGAAAAGAAACGTAAATCACGTTGGGCTGAAAAATCTGCTAATAAATCTTCGTCTTCTAGTGCTGCAGGAGCAGGAACATCACCAGCAGCTGGTACATCATCACCAGCAGCAGCAGCAGCAGCAAGCACATCATCACCTCCCAGTGCTACTGCTGCAAAACCATTGCCAGCACATTTAGATCTTGTAAATTTACAGCGTGTGCTTAGCGCTGAGCATATGTCAAAATTGAATAAGCTTGGCATTAATAATCTTGAACAAATGTTGCAAGTACCATTTGGTCAGCTGACGGAGGCAGGTTTGACATTGCTTGAAATTGGCGAAATACAACGTAAAGCTGAGGAGGCTAAACCTCAACAGCCAGGCGGCACAGCAGCAGCAGCTGTAGCAACAACAGCTGACAAGTAAGTTTTACATTTCACTCCTTAATTTTTCACTCCTTCATTTTCGCAACTTCAATAATTTTCTTAAATTTGTAATTAAAAAAAAATTCTATTTCACTTACTTTTAGAACTGCTTGTAAATCGGAGCCAGATATTAGCGCTATTGCTAGCTCAAATAGTAATAGCAATAGCAATAACGGTTTCATTTCCGTCGATTATACGCAATATCTGAAAGATGCTCATGTTCCAGATCCATGTAAGTTTTTGCACAAATTATTATTTATTTATTATTTTTTTTTTTTGCCTTAAATATGTCAAACAATTTCTGATAATCTGATATTTTTTTCAATCTTTGTACAATTTTTTATTTTTTTTTTTACGAATTTTTTTAATTTGAATTTGAATTTTTTTTTTTATGAATATGTCAAATTTAACAGCGTGCTGTTAATGTTAATGTTAATGCAAAATAGTTAACATTGTGCTTCAGAAACTTAACAGCAGACGCAGTTTTAGTAAGCAAAGCTAAGCTTGAACAGCTGCGCGCAAATTTTGCGCACTGTTAGTTAACAGAGACAAGCTCAAAATTGAACAGCTGCGCGCAAATTTGCGCACTGTTAGTTAACAGAGACAAGCTCAAATTTTGCGCACTGTTAGTTAACAGAGACAAGCTCAAAATTGAACAGCTGCGCGCAAATTTTGCGCACTGTTAGTTAACAGACAAGCTTAGCTGTAACAGCTGCGCGCAAATTTGCGCACTGTTAGTTAACCGGGACAAGCTCAAAATTTAACAGCTGCGCGCAAAATTTGCGCACTGTTAGTTAACAGAGGCAAGCTCAAAATGTAACAGCAGAGCGCACTGTTAGTTAACAGACATGCTGCTGCTGTTACTTTAACGTTCTATGCTACGCGCCCTTAGTTAACAGAGAAACTGAACTGCAAGCAAGTTTACATAATGTAAAGCGAATATTTAACAGCAGTTCAAAAAAAAATTAAAAAAAAAATAAAAAAAAAAATGATAATGCCCGCGCATTTAATATGCAGAATACTAACCTAATGTTGAACTTTTCTTTTGCACAGTGGTAGACGATGATGCTGAAGAAGATGATGAACAACTTGTCATTGATGATGGCAATGAAACAAATACAAATACAAATTCTGATGATGATGATGATGATAATGATGATGATGATGATACTGCAACCAGTGATAATACAGATGAAGATAATACAGATACAAGTGAACAACAACAAACAAATTTAAAAACTAAGAAAAAAAAGAAAAAGACAAAAAAACATAAAGATGATAAGAATGATAAGAATAATGATAAGGATAAGGATGACAAAGCTAAGCAAAAAGCAATGGAAGATGAGACACCGCCAATGCCATCAGTTTATGATTTACCAACATTTATAAATAATATGCTTGGCCAACAAACAACAGCAACAAAAATAACACTTGCAGCAGCAGCAGCAGCTGGCACTTCCACTTCCACTTCCACAGCCACTCCCTCTGCCACTTCCACTTCCACTGCCACTTCCACTGATACTGAGACTAAGCATAAGATGTTGCAACATGAGGATAATGGCACTACAGCAACAGCATTATTTGGCAAATTATTATACAATGAACGTAACAATTCAGATGCAACAACAACATCAAATGTTTTTCGAGATATTATACGTAATCCCTTTAAATCTGATGGTAATACAAATCTTGGTGCTGATACTGAGGATAGTAATGATTTTAAAAATTATTCAGATGCTGTTATACAATGTATAACAAATTCGAATTCGAATTCTAATTCACGTTCAATGACACCAACACCAGCAATACAACATGAACATGGCTCTAGATCACCCATAGGTTTGGGTGAAGATATTTCCATTACAGGTACAACAGTTGCTATATATACGCGTACATCAATGTATGATTATGATGCTGCTAAAGCTGCTATAGAGGATGCACGCATGGAGGCAAAACGTAATCGTGAACATGAACATGAACGTGATACAGATATGCGTTTACCATTTGAACCAATGAAACATTATTTACCAGCAACTGAAATTGATGCAGCAATATTTTCACATATACCGATACGTTGGCAAATGCAACAAGTGCTGGTTGAGCCACCAAGTTATGTACAGTTACGTCTTAATGCTAGCAATAAAGAGCAAAGAGATTTACGTGATCCACGTTTAAGACGTATTTTAGGTTTACCAGAATTAGTATTGGATGAAACAATGGATGCTGGTAATGATGTAGGATTTAGCACTGCCAATTCTAGTGCAACTGCAACTGCAACAACAACAGCAACAACAACTGTAGAGCAAATACAGTCGCGACGTGAACGTAGAACAAGCAATTGCATTTCATCACCGGATGCACAATTTGAATCAACACCAAAATCACCGCCACCACCGCGTCCTATGACACCTGCTGAAATAATGCCAGAAACACGTCGCACAGATCCACGACGTGATCCACGACGTTCACAGCTGTTGCTGGCAAGCAGCGGCTTATCACATTATCAATTTGCAGGCACAGCAGCAGCAGCAGGCACAGCAGCAGGACCCGCAAGCAGTATAAATTTTGGTGATAGTGCAAGACAAATAAATGAAATACGTAGCGTTATGCAAGCATCACAATGGTATAAAAATCTTGGCAGCAATAATAAAATAATGGTTAATCAACAATTGGCATTGGTTTTTACGGAGCTAAAGAAATATCATCAGGCAATCGAAACGCAAAGTAATAAAATATTTGATATTAATTTTATAGTAACAAATGCAACATTGCAGCAAATATTTAATAAATTGCGTCTTTATATTGATGATAATGGAATTGTAGTGCATCTGCCGGATGATGCAGTGCAGCAGCAACAGCAGCAATTAGAATCGCCAACGGATAATTATGCTGCAGCAGCAGGAGTGACAGCAGCACCAGGAGTGACAGTAGCTGCAGGAGCTGGAGCAGGAGCTGCTGCTTTAACATTGCCACCAATATTGCCAAACATGTCGCAACCGCCGCCAAATTTGGTGCAATTGTTGCGTCAACCGCCGCCGCAAGTAAATCGTTTGCTGGCATTGCAAGCAAATGTTGGCAATGCTGCTGCTGCTGCAGCTGCACGTCTAACATTGCCACCATTCAATCAGCCGCCACCAACGCAAGCAGCACAGCAACAGCAGCAGCAGCAACAGCAGCAGCAACAGCAGCAACAACAGCAGCAGCAGCAACAACAGCAAGCACGTGCTGCTAGCATTTTGGGTATGCCACCAAATGGTAATGTGAATGTTTTGAATGTTATGAATAATGCGAATCCATTCAATCCATTTGCGAATACAACGAATAATATGAATGCATTGAATAATATGAATAATATGAATAATATGAATAACATGAATAATATGAATAATATGAATAACATGAATATGAATAATATGAATAGTATGAATAATATGAATATGAATAATATGAATGCCATGAATAATATGAATGCCATGGGCATGAATATGCATAATATGAATAACAATATGAATAATATGAATAACAATATGAATAATATGAATAATATGAATAACATGAATAATATGAATAATATGAATAACATGAATATGAATATGTCCAATATGAATAACATGGCGGCTATGCAATTTTCTGCTGCTGGACCAAATTTACCATTCAAAAATTTTGGTGGCGGCAACGGCGGCGGCAACGGCGGCAATAATAACAATGGCGGCCAGGGACGCCATTTTGTTGGTGGCGGCGGTGGCGGTGGCGGTAATCGACATCGCGGTGGTAATCGTAATCGAAACTAGTGTACAGCCAACTATGGCAGAAAGAAGAAGCGTGCGAAAAGAGAAGCAAAAGAGAAAGAGAAATTGGAGGAAGAGGAAGAGGAAGAAGCAGAGAGAAGAAAAGGCAAAGAAGAGAGAAGAAGAAGAAGAAGAAGGGAGAAGAGAGAAAAGCGAAGCGGCAAAGAAACAAGAGAAAGCGAAAGTGAAAGTGAAGGCGAGAAGCATGAAAGAAACAAGCGAAAGAGAAGAAGTGATAAAGAGAAAAAGCAAAGTAAAGAAAAGAAGAAGAAAAGAGAGAAAACAAAAGAGAAAAGAAAAGAGAGAAAACAGAGCAAAGAGCAAAGTGAATAGCGAAAGCTGAGAAAATGCAAAGAAAAGCTAAAAGAAAAGAAAAGCGAAAGAGACGCAAAGTGAAAAGAGAGAGAGAGAAAAGCGATAAGAGAGAGAAAAGCGACGAGAGAAAAGCGAAAAGAGAGAGAAAAGCGAAAACGAGAGAGAAAAGCGACGAGAGAAAAGCGAAAAGAGAGAAAAGCGAAAACGAGAGAGAAAAGCGAAAAGAGAGAGAAAAGCGAATGAGACAAAGAATGAAAAAATGAGATAAACAAAACAAAAAAACAAAAACAAAAGTGAAAATTGTGACAAGAAATTAATATTGATGCTCAGCACACTTAATCCTGAAGAAAAAAAAACCCCCCCCCAGTAATCCCCATAAACTCCAACTTTCATGATTTTTCCAGGCCCTTACTTAACATATGCCACGCCCACCCTCTCCCCTACATAAATGATACGACGATACGTTTACTGTAAATATATGTATGCGCCAATATATCCTGCATAAACCCCCAAACCCCTTCCTAGACCCTTGCCACGCACCGCCTACAAAACTCCTTCAACTATATAAAACATGAACTGAAAAAGACTTTTTAGCATTATGTTCTATATCTATCTTATCTTATCTATGATATAAGGCGATAACATAACCCTTAACGATCCTGCAAGAGACTCTAAGGTCACACACACACACACACACACACACACACACACAACAAGCAGCAAAAGAAAAAGAAAAAAGAAAAAGAAACAAAAAAAAAATACAAAATAATGTTAACATATTTTTTTTTTTTTTTTAAATAGCTTTAACGGTATTTTGCTACTTCAAAAAAGAGAGAGAGAAAACTCGATGATTTTTTTTTTTTTTGTGGACTGCTAATTGTAATTCTACAATATTGAGAAAAGATCAATCTATATTTATATATATATATATATAGATATATATATAAAAAAATTTGTTTATTTTTATGATTACTTTTAACTATAAGTGAATATATATATATATATATACTTATAGTTATATACAAGTGTGTATATATATAACTAGCATAATTGATTATATCGTATATATAATATATATATATTTATATATATAAATTTTTTTTTTTTTTTGTTATTTAAGCCACGTACTGATAATAGCAACTCAACATTTTTACTTCAATACAACATAAATATAAGCTTAGTTGTAATTCTAGTTCACTCAGCAAAAATTATAATAATAAAAAATAAATGGCAAATGTTAAGTATTATTAAAAAAAAAAAAAAAAACAAAAAAAAAACAATTCGAATTTATAAATATACAAAATTTCACTGTGATTTATTTTTTTCCCATTCTTAAAAATTTAAATAATGCGCGCCACAATATTTACAGATCTGGCAACTCTCTATTTGCTTACATTTACGCTCTCATTATTGCGTTTGCAGTGTCTCAAGCGTGCGTAGCGCGTAAATGTTAAGTATTATTAAAAAACAAAACAAAAAAACAATTCGAATTTATAAATATACAAAATTTCAGTGTGATTTATTTAAATTTAAATAATGCGCGCCACAATATTTACAGATCTGGCAACTTTCGATTTGCTTACATTTACGCTCTCATTATTGCGTTTGCAGTGTCTCAAGCGTGCGTAGCGCGTAAACTACAAATGTCGAGTATTTCATTTTAAGCTTTTCAACTGAATTTCAGCTGCTTACCATTAATTTCTATGTAAGTAATTTATTTATATAAAATTAAAAAATATAAAAAATTATTGCATTACTTAGCATATTAAATACAGTTAAATATTTTACATGTTAAATAGTTTGTTATCGATTGCCAATGACGCATTTTATTGCATCAGTTTTTGCAATGCAGTGTGACCAACATAGCACACATGCTGTGGATGCCAAATGTATGCAGTGTGTATTTCTCCCCATGCAGTTAGTCGGTCACGCTTTCAGTATCATTTTGTCGGCTGTGAACTGTGAAGGAAATTTGTAGCGCCGCGCGCAGTGCATTTTTTTTCTGGTAACCTTTTTTTTTTTTTGTCTCCACTTTGTAATGTTTTTTTCTTATTTTTTTTTTTGTTGTAATTCTTGCAATTGCAATGCAAACGTTCTAAATCGTTAATAAAAAAAAAATAAACATTTAACGTGTGTAAACGTAAAAGACGAAATAGAAAAAAAAAAACAATATACTACATATACATACATACAGAGACATTCATACACGCACACACACACACAGACATATACAGAAGAAGAAGCAGCAGCAGCAGCAGACACATGCGTGTATGACTGTGCTATACTCACACACACACAAGCACACAGAATGCTGTATGTATGTATATGTGTGTGTGTGTGTGTGTACGTACTAGAGGGCCCACAATGGGTTTTTAGCGTGACGTGAAGTGTATAACATACAAAAAAAAAAAAAGCTGAACGAAAAGAGAAAATGAGTAAAAAAGATAAAAAGAAAACACGCAGACACCTTGTGAAATACATATGCAAAACAAAATATTGCACTAAAAATTAATATAAAATTAAAAAACAAATAATATAACAAATAATGTTTTCAAATATCTCTCTCTCTCTCTATCTATCTCTTTCGTATCATGCATAGTTAATGTCTTTGCATTTTCCATAACAAAATAAAGAGTAAAAAGAAAAAAATGCTACAACATTTTTATTTTATATATTTTTTTTCCTGTATTTATAATATTACATGTACACACATCACATTTACTACTATGTATGGGATGTATATGTATATGCATGTTATATATATATATATATATATATATATAAATATATATATGTGTTTGTGTGTACGCCAGCAGCAGCAGCAGTTAGCGGCGGCGAGAAGGCAACGAGTAGAGCGAGCAAAGCAAAGCAAAAAAAAAAGAAAAGAAAAAAAAAGCAAAATCACCAGCAGGGCAGCATTTTTTTTTTTGTGGAGTGTAACTGTAGCAGTTACTCGCTATATGTTATTTTTTTTTTATGTTTTTTTTTTCATTAACTTTTTTTTCTTGTATCTCTTCGTAAACGTTGTTGGTTCATGAAAAAAAAAATTACAAGTGCATTCAAAGAAAAGTGTTTACAACGGTAACGAAACATACAATACATATACATATGCTTGTGTATGTGTGTGTGTATATATTTGTATGCATTCAAAACATACATTCATATTTATATATGCGCATACAGTGCGTACGAAAAGTGTGCGATCTGTTCAAAATACGTATGTATATACAATAATGCTGTACACATCATTTTGTACCGTACTGTAGAAATAGCTAACAACATCAGCAGCAGCAGCAACAACAACAACAACAGCAGCAGCGCAGCAAAGCAAAAGCAAAAATGGCAACGAGCGCCGCGCTGTGAAAAACGTACGCGCGCACTCACACATACACACAGAGAGCAGTCAGAAACAGTGACTGAGAGTGAGAGAGAGAGAGCGGCAAAGTAACGTATATACAAACATACACACACAGACACATTCACAACGTCCTCGTTCAGTGAGGCCGCGCCGCTCGCTTTACTCTACTCGTTGTGTCGTTGTCGTCGCTGTTAGCGTCGATGACGAATGCGTGTGAGTGAACGAAGCGCGTTTATGCATGTATATGTGTGTGTGTATGTAGTATATTATATATGGGCGCTGCTGCTGCTACTACTATTGCTGTCGCTGCTGCTGCTGCTTGCTGACTCTGTTTACCGCGTCGGCTCCCCTCCCTTGCGTCGTTTGCCCGTTGTCAAGCCATCAGCATATTCGACTTTGCAGCGTTTTGTATTTAATTTTTTTTTTATATATTTTTTTTTTGTTCGTTTCTCTCTCTCTCTCTCTCTGTCTATCTAATTCATATTGTTGGATTTAATTTTTTTTTTCTTGTATTTATTTGCCGTTAGCAGCAGCAGCATTTATCTAGTATATTTCCCAACCTTCGCAACAAACAATAATCAAAAAGAGAGAGAGAAAAAACAAAATATATATTAAATAAAATAACGACAGCAAGAAAAACAGCAACAACAACGACAATAACAAGAGGCAAAACAAGCGGTAAACAGCAGCAGCAAAGCATGATTTTACAGTGAGTTACACAAATATTATGAACAGTTCAACAAAAACATCTTTGCACACACACACGTGCACATGCACGCATTTGTTGTGTGTGTATGCGTATGCGTATGTGTGTGTGTTTTGTTCTCGTTCAAAAATTTCATTCTTGTTTCTCGGTTCTCTCTCCGCAACGTGGATCAAAATTGAAATTTTTATTTTGCCGTCTGTTGTGTTTTTGCTACGAAACGAAGGGCGAAAAGGAAAATAAAAATATAAAGCACAAGGGTTGTGTGGGGTTGGGGAAAGGGAATTGCAAGGGATAAAGAAATGAACCACTTGCAAGCTGCAGCAGCAACGGGGACAACAACAACAACAGTAAATTGAAAAATACGCGTGCATACAGTCGTGGCCATCAAAATGTGCTAGGTAGCTAAGAAAAAAAAACCTTATGTAGATTGTTTTCCATTACAAAAGAAGAAGCAAAAACTATGCCTGAATTTGTTCCGTCTGTTTCGTCTACCTAAACCGAAAGTAAACCTTTTTTTTTTCTTTCTTTTTTTTCCGTATTTTTACATGTCCTGTTTTGACTTGTTTCCGGTTTTCTTAAATATTTTACATGCGGTATTATTTTCCAGTAATAGACACGACATTTAACTACTTTTCATATATACACGAAATGTTGCATGTAAAAATTTGACATGTTAAAAGTAGTTTTTACTCAAAATAAAATTTATTTTTATAAATTGTTAATATGTAAAATATGACTGTTAACACTTTGATGGACAGTGACTGTAATACATATTGAGCGCACAGCTGTTATCGTCGTTGACGTCGTCGTCGTCGTCGCAGTCGACGTCGTATACATATGAAAAAAGAAAAATGTGTGTTTTGAATATTTGTTTTTATTTTAGTTCTCTTTATAATGTTGTGCGATAAGATAAAAAAGAAAATAATATTTGTTTTTTTTAGTAGTTTTTTTTAGCACAGAATAATGAAAACAGTTACAAATTACAATAATTGCAAGCCGTCAATCAGTCGATTAATGAGCTTGTACTCGTATCGCATTACATGTTGTCAGTCTCTCTCTCTCTTACTGTGCATGTGTGTGCGCCGGCAGCGACGTTTGTCGATTACTGTTCATAGTACAACTGAATAGCGCAGCACACAGACACACACACATATATATATATATATATGTAAATTGTATTTTCTGCTACCTAGAAAAAATGTGTAAATCTTCTGTCTCACTCATCGATCTGCTTACATTTATGCGTATCATAAATTTTTTTTTTTTTGGCACACGCGCATTCGCACGCGCACACCCGCCCGCTTTTAATTACTCGGATCAATTTTATGATCAGTTTTACTTCCATTGAAGAAAAGGTGCAAAAAAAAAAAAAATAAATGCATTTTATGTGTGAAGCTTTAGTTGGCAATTTTTCTTTTTTTTTTTCTTTCCTGCAGGTGGATCGACAAGACAAAACAAGCCAAACAATATTGCAGACGACAATTGCAAGCTGCACTTTTTGTCTCCTCTCTGCGCCGCTGCAGCGCATTTACACTGTCTCTCTCTCGCTCTTGCTCTTGCTTTTGGCAACGCTGTTGTTGTCGTCAAGCAGCTGCCCGCATACAGACAGACAGAGAGAGAGAGAGAGAGCAGACAGCTGCTGCCGCCATCGTCGCCACAGCAATGTCGCCTCGAGCTGTTTTTGCGCTTTGCTTTTGTATCCCGTTTTTCGTTGTCGTTTCTTTTCCTTACACACTTTGGCGGCCATTCCCCTTCGCACTTGATCAATATATATATATATATATATACAATAATTATTGTTGGCATTCACATAATAATAAAAACAACAATAACAATAACACAGACACAGACTTGGAACAGTTAAAAGTGCAATAACATTCGACTTTGTGTAGTGTTAACATAACTTAATTACATGTGAATGTTATTGATTTTATGTTTTGAGTATAACAGCAAACAGCTGGAATGCCGGCCTTGCCATATGTTAAGCTCTCCTCCCTCATTGTTCTTCGCTCTTCGCTCTCTCTGTGTTATGTTTTGTTATTGCTGGCGACTGGATCAGTGGTTGTTGTTTTTAGTCTGGCAACACTTAAATTTTTTGTGAATTTTCATTCATTGCATGCGCGCAGACGCCGCCGTCGCTGCTTAATATTGACAGCTGAGAGCACGCTGCGCAGCTTACTTAACGTGTGTCTCTCACTCTCTGTGTGTGTGTGTGTTAGTGTTGTGCGTTTGTTATTATTTATGTTGCTATGCAATTCAACTCACACACACATACAAATTAGCAATAAATTTGCATTTTGCTTATAAATTAATTGAAAGTTAAAGCACAATAAATACTTTGACTTGTCTTGCTGCCCTGCTGCTACACTAAGCTAATGTTTGTCTGTCTTTTTTTTTTCATATGATCTTTTCATATACATATGCTCTATCTCTTTCTTGCTTTATAGCATGACTTTGCTGTTCAGTTCACTCTCTTCTACACTTGTACGTGTTGTCTGTCTCTTCGTCTGTCTGTGACTTTCTTTTTGTGTTTTGATTGTTTTTTTTTTTTGTTTCTTGTGCTCTGAGCTATGCTCAGTGGCGCGCTTGCTTTCACCAACATATGCTGTACAATATTATGTTTTACATATTCTGCTTTATATACTCTTTCTCTTTCATATGCTCTGCCTTGTTCTTATTCTTGTTGTTTTTGGCGAGCATCTTTATGTTCTTTCTTCTACACACTGAACTCTGCACTGACACACAGCATAGACACACACACATGCACGCATACATTGCGAGTGTATACAATGCTTGCAAATTGTTCTTGTACCGTTCTTTTATTCGTATTCTTTCATTTCCGTCTTTTTCATCGTTGGTTTTTTTTTTTTTGGGCTATGTATTCACTTCTAGCTCCGCTCTGTATGTATTTTTATCCAAAATCTACTGTTCTACTATGTCTCTGCCTCTGCCTCTGTGTGTGTGTGTCTGTATGTTTATAAGAGCATTATGTAGCTGCTTCCACAATCTCTCACACACACACACACACAACCAAAGACTTTTGGAGAGAAACACTTGTATATAATCGTACATTTGGCTCTGGGGTCGTTTTCAACCCCCGCCATTTACACTCCACTTCCCTCTTTCACTTCTCTTACTCCTACACTTTCGTCTTTGCTTGCTTCGTTTTCGCCTGTCAAAAGCAAATTTCTCAACCCTCAGCCATCATCCGCCTTCCGCTGCGCTTGCTTCCCACTCTTTCTACTTGCCGGTCACGCAGCAACTACGCATTTATTGTCCAGCCCAATGTGATTCTAACTGTTACGAATGTAACAGAGAGAGAGAGAGAGAGAGAATGAGTTTTGCTGTAGTGAATGATGTTAGGCTTGCTGCTGTATTCCGCTCTCTCTCTCTCGCTCTCTTTCTGTGTGTGTGGTGGTGCTGGTGGGGTTGCTTCGCTTGGCCTTTGTGCTCGTTTTTCTAGCACTTGCTTTACTTTTTAGAGTGCTGCTTCACAGCCAAAAAGTAAAATGTGTATGAAGTGGAGAAAGAGGATGATGAAGAAGAAGAAAGAGGATGAGGATGAAGAAGAAGAAGAACTCAATTTGTGTTACAGTTGCAATTTGTGTTGAGCTTCTCTTTGGCGTCTTTCTGTTTTATATGCGAAAGAGGCTTTTGCTTTAAAAGGATTTTCATATATGAAAGGATTTTTATATATAGACTAGATCTATATCTATATCTGTATATATTCTATTTTTATATACTTCTTTAATTTTGACTTGCTGACAATTTTATATTATACGCTGAGTATTACTTTTCTTCTTCCTTAACTTGATAACTTGTTGGGAGTAGTTCGATATCTATATTTATCTTTCTTAAATTTGACTTGATGACGACTGTATATGATGTGATATGTAGAGTAGATCCGCAAATGTATCATACTTAGATATCTTTATTAACTTCTATATGTTTCTATCGTTCTATATCAGTATATATCTGAGAATTGGATAGATGAGAATCGATATCTATATTCGCATAATTATCTTTGCAAGACTTGATTTGATGATGGCTGTAAATGATATATAGACAGATCTATATCTGTATCATTCCTATATACAGTAGAATCCGGTTATAGCGACTTTCAAGGGACCTACGATTTTACGTCGTTATATCCGGAAGACGCACTAACCGAAAGTAGTTTGTATGTATAAGTATGTATGGGGACCAACCAAGCCAACGAGTTTTAGTCGCAGTAACCGGACGGACGCTTTAAGCAGAGTCGTTATAAGCGGATTCCACTGTATTTCCACTGTATTTGATTTGAAGACTTGAGAGCGGATCAATATCAATATCTTTATAGAACTATATCTTCAATAGCTTAACTTGCAGACAGCTATATAATAAAGAGCCTACATATATATCCAATATTCGCAATATATTTCCATATCATTCTATAATTTGATAATTGTATAAATTTCTATAATTTTCTATAACTTGACTTGATAATAGATCTATATCTTAATATTTATCTATACCGATTTCTATATCTTTCTAAAACTTCAGTTCTTACAAATAGAAAATTTCCATGTATCCGTTTTTCTTGGTACTACTCACCGAATATTTCAATTTTTCAGCTGATGATCATGATGATTTTCGTCGTCAGCTCAATTTGCATTTTTCACCTGCCTTTTTTTTTTTGCTAGATGCTGCACGTAGGGGCAGCTGCAAATTATCGATAATCTTCCAGTGAAAGATCTTTTAATGAAGGTTTTATGATGTTGATATATATGACATTTGATTTGAAATTTTTTTGGAAATTTAATTTAGATTTTTTGTAGGATTTTCATTATAAATTTAATAAGATGAAATTCGAATTATAGAATTGTTTATCAAATTTTAGAATATTTTTTGATTATGAAAATTATTTTAAAAAAAATCGTTGAAATTTCTTGAAAATTTTCAAATATTGAAAAGTTTTATTACCTGAACCAAAAATTTAATAGCTCTACATTATAAAAAATATTTTTGATATCAAATTTATATTTATTTCAAATTTTTTATTATAAAAAATATAAAAATTATTTTAAAATTCTTTTAAAGTCTCTGAAATTATAAAAAAAAATCTTTGAAATTTCTTGAAAATTTTCTAATATTGAAAAGTTTTATTACCTGAACCAAAAGTTTAATAGCTCTACATTATAAAAAATATTTTTAATATTATCAAATTTATATTTATTTCAAATTTTGTATTATAAAAAAATATAAAAATATTTTAAAATTCTTTAAAAGTCTCTGAAATTAAAAAAAAAAATAAATCTTTGAAATTTCTTGACAATTTTCTAATATTGAAAAGTTGTATTACCTGAACATTATAAAAAATATTTTTGATATTATCAAATTTATATTTATTTCAAATTTTTTATTATAAAAAAATATAAAAATTATTTTTAAAGTCTCTAAAATTTTTCAAGCTTCGAATATTCAAAATTTATTTTAATAGTTGTAATAATTTTTTTAATCAAATCTTTAAGCCTTGAAATATAGTCAGTCGCTTATGTGTTTCAGCTGTCAGTTAATCTTTTAATTTGTTTCTTATGAAAATTCATTTTCCAAAATCTATTTATTTTTTTCCGCTTGGCAATTTTGGCAATTTTTGCAGCTTGCTTTCTAAGTAAAAATCAATATTTTGCATTGCAGCTTGCAGCCTCAACGACATTTTCCACCTTTAGCAATAATTTGGAAGTTGCAGCTTGCCTTGCCACGTTCCACCTTGTCGCTATATATATTTTTTTTCCACCTTGTCTTTTAAGCGAAGCTTCCGAGAAGACAGCGAAAAAGGAAATTTACATCTGCCTGCTGCAACTCTCAGTCTACGAACCAACGAGAATTGCAGCCGGCAGCGACTCTACGAAAAGTCCAATACTATACGGCACACTTCCTAGTAGATCCTTTATGATCATCCTCCTTTAGTGGGTGGTGATTGACTTGCCTTAGAGCGTGCAGCAGGTAGCGCACGCTTCTGGCACGCGTTTGCACCTTGTCTACTGCCTTAAGTTGTTGGTTCAGCCAAAAGTTATCCTTCAGGTAAAGATTACTTGCTTGATGATCAGTCGTCCCTTTTGTACCTTTTGGGACTTGTTGTTAAACATTTAAATAGCACGAAACTTATCGCTGAGAATTCAGTTGAGTTTTACTCGCGAAAAGTGTCACAAGTTCAACTTGTTTACCAGAGAGAGTTTCCTTTTCAAAATATTTGTGTTTAATATTTTGTGTGATAAAAATTACTACCGTTTGTGTGATAATCCTTTAAAAAATGGATTTCAATTTTGATTCAGATTCTGATCTTGTGATTCCCTCGACGACAATGTCGTCATATTACAACTTTAAAATGGCAAGGTATGTTCAGTTCTTCTCTCTCTCTCTCTCTCTTTCGCTCTCGTTCTCACCATACACTTCTCTGCTATAAATATTATTCTAAAAGCGCAACTTTAATTTTTAAATTTTTTTTGAATTTTTGATGCTGAGTGATAACTCTAAAAAAAAATTCTATTTGCTTATTTTAGTATTAAGTTGTTTTGTATTTTATTTTATATATTTCAATGTACTAAGTTTCACTTGTTGCAAAAATGGGATGAAAATTTTGGGCATACTTAAATGTAACTCTAAAGAATTCTTAGCAATATTTTTTGCCTAGAATTCGCATATCATCAAAAATTTGTTAAAAAAATGCTCGAGACTTACTTTTTCTTTTAACTATAAGTGAGGGTGACAACCCTGTTTCATCGATTTTTGCTTTTTTTTTGCTTGCTGCGATTTTGCCGTCTTTCTGTTGCTTGGCAACTCTAAGACGTTTTCAAAAATTTATAATTATTGCTTGCAGTGCTGGCAACTCTGGCACACACAAACTCACACATATATATATATATATATATATACAGACATGCATATACAGTAACTAGTATTTCTAGTATTTTTTTCTAGTATTATTTAGTATGTATTTTTTTTTTATTTTGTTGTCTTAAGTTTTTAAGTATCTCAAATTCTCAAGTTCAGCTTTTACTTCGTTCTCACGCACGTACACCACACAATTATACGCATACACATACAAACGCTCAAAATTCACCACACATAAGAAATTCACCACGCACAAGAAATTCACCACACATACTTGAAATTCACCACACTTGAAATTCAACAGCTAAAAATTTTTTTTACACATAAAATTCACAAATCTTCAAAATTCACCATACATAAAAACTCACCATACATGAAATTAATCACACACACTCACACACACACATACACACAAATTATAGAAAATGTTTGCATTTGTCTCTTTTGATCATATGTTAATTTCCTTACCAATTTTTCACCTTTCACCCCTAAAACAACAACAACAACTGCTACTACTACAACAACAACAACATCATCAACTACTACTACAACAACAACATCATCAACTACAACAACAACAACAACGTATAGTAACAACAACAAGAACACAGCTGAGCGCGCCAAGAACAACAACAACAACAATAACTGCAACAGCCACAAAAGAAGAAGATAAACGTAACTACAACAACAACAGCAGCAATAACAACAATAACAACAACTATAAGAGATACAACTCCTACTTCCCCGCCCTAGCATTGAACCACAGAAATATTTGATACAAAACGCATATAAAATAAACAAAGAGAGAAAAAGAGACAGAAATACAATATAAAAAGAAATATTTTTTTTTTGATAACTGTAAACTGTGGACTGCAAATAAGAAGAAGAAGAAGAAGCATTAGCAGTGGCGGCAGAAAAAAAAGAAGAAGAAGCAGAACAAGGAGCAACAAAAAAAGTAACGTTACAAAGTTGCATAAAAGAGAGAGAGAGTGAGCGCTCGCCGCTCTCAAGGCAACAGCAACAACAAAAAGAAAAGAGAGAAAAATAAAAGAAGACGACGACAAAGAGAAGACACACATACACATACACATATACACATACACAACATACACATATACACTAAGTAAAGAGAGAGCGAAAGAGAGAGATAGAGTAACAACAGCAGCTGGCAGCTGAGAGCGCTGAGCGCCAACTACAACAAGAAGAAGAAGAATAAGTAGAAGAAGTAGAGATTACAGTAAGAAACTGTAAAAGTGGAAAGTGCTGTGCACGTGACAGTAATTATCATCAACATCATCATCATACTCTGTCTCTCTCCCACCCAACCACAACAAACAACTACAACATCTCTCTAACACTCTCTCACTCTCTGACTACCTCTTAACGATTAACTTGTTTTCGATAAACAATTATCGATAAAAGAGAAAGAGAGAAAAAAAATTCGACTAGTACTTCGACTACTACAACTACTACTTCAACTACTACTACTACTACGCGGTGGGCACTAAGAGTATTTTTTTTTTTTAATAAAAAAGAAATACTCGTGCAAGCAAACACTCTCAGGATATGTACGGCAACAATAATCCGGGTAGTAACAATAATAACGGTGGTTATCCTCCATACGGTTACAACAAGTCGAGGTAAATTTTAACTTCAGTTTCTTCATCTTCAAGCATAATACAGAAAAACCAAAAAAAAAACCAAAAACTAAAAAAAAAACAAAAACTTTCCTTAACTTGAAGTCCCACCACTCCCAGTGTCTTCCCCCAAATATGTAAATTTTCCAACACTATTACACACACACACACACACACAAACACAAGCTACAGCTACAATTAGCTCTCTGTCTTTATTTTTTTTTTGCTTCCCAATATTTCCCTCTCTTTCCCACCAACTACACTAAACTAACAGCAAAGAAAAAAAAAAAATATATATTTTTTTTTATTGCCTATTTCGCTGCGTCTCTGGCGTAAGAGAAGCGCAAAAGAAAACCAAATTTTTTTTTGTTAGGTTCGAAAAATTCAACAATCTGGCAACGTCGTCTGCCCAAAGTATGCATTGGTTTAATATTATATATGAGATTTTTTTTTTTTAGTAGAAGTAAAAAAAACATTGATTGATTTTTTTTTGCTTTTGCTGTGACATGCACTTAGCATGAAGAAGAAGAAGAAGAAGCAGTAGGCAAAACAAAAGAAAGAAAGATAAGATAACATTTAGCGATGACACAAACCATCGATGAAAGAAAAAATAAAATGCAACGTGCATTAGATTTTATCTTAAAATTTAACATATGCAAAGAAATACAGACACACACATATAGACACACACACACACACATACATGGACACA
>JBAMBR010006982.1:0-26513 GCA_037044475.1 Zaprionus obscuricornis
ACTCGCTTTGTGTGGCTTTATCAGCTCGACAAGCGCAACATTTATTGCTGCAGGAGTTAAAAAAAAAGGAGTTTGAGCGTTTAGTCGCAGCTTCAACTCCACCTACACAGTCACCTCGTACCCCTGCCCCCCTGCTCCCTGCCTCTACCCATACACCTAACTACCCCTCTGTCCTGCCACTGCTACTAACTGAAGTATAGCCCTCTTGACCATGTGATCACGATTTATTTGCCAGACTTGTTGTTGTTGTTGCTGTTACTATTGTTGCTTGTATCTAAATACCCCGCGTGTTGCTGCTGCTGCGGAAGCAACTGCAACTGCAACTGTTACCGCTGCTGCTGTTATTGTCTGCTGTTTTGTCTACCTGAAATTGTTCTCTCCCTTTTTTTGTATTTTTGTTGCTTTGATCGCATTTCTGCATGCTACGATATCATTTAGTAGCCCAACAAATGTGCACAGCCACAAAACATTGTCTAGAATCTTAGAAAGTTGCTTTAAGCTTTAAGTACAAGAATATTTCAACATTTTTATATTAGCTAAAAATTAATTATAAGAAAATTTATAAGCAAAAAAAAAAAAAAAAACAAAACATGACATTGAAAAATATTTAAAAAAAAAATTAATAAAATATTTGAATATTTATTTTATGCAATAAAAAAAATTTATAAAATATTTGAATATTTATTTTATGCAATGTATAAAAAAAAAATAATTTAAAAAAATAAATGAAATTGTAAATATTTAATATTAACAATAAATTATTATAATATCAATTATGTAAATATTTTTTTTCATAAAAAAAAAATAATAATAAAAAAAATTAAAAAAAATAAAATATTAATATAAAATAATTATAATATTGAATATTTCAAAATTTATTTTATAAAAAAAATAAGACAATAATTAAAAAAAAAAAAATAAAAAAATTAAAAAAAAAAAAAAATTAAAATATTAAATATTAATATAAAATAATTAAAATATCGAATTTTTTTGATATAATTAATAATAATATAATTTAAAAAAAAATAATAATAAAATTTAAAATATTTAATTTTATTATAAAATATATTTATATTAAATTCAATGAAATAAATAAGAAAATATTATTAAAAAAAAATATTAAGAAAATATTTCAATATTTCAAATAAATATATAATAATAATAATAAAAAAAGAGAAAATATTTAAAATAAATATATAATAATAATAATAATAAAAAAAAGAGAAAATATTTAAAATAAATATATAATAATACCAAATAATACTCAATTTTTAAAATATAAATAAAATGATAAATATTCGCTATAAAAAAAATAATTAAATTATTTAAATTGCATAATTAAAGTTTGTATTGCAAATAATTCTCCTTATTTACTGCTAAACAATTGCATAATAATTAAAGCAAGTCAATTCACACATAATTATTTCATTAAATTCATTTTATGTAAATTGATCGCATCAAATTGATCGAAAAAATGTGAAAATTTGTAAATAATTTCGCATCTAATATATATTATATAATTATACATGGCACACGAAAAAGATTTAAAATTAAAATGTTAATTATAATTAATATATGTACATAACTAAGTATTAGCCCAAATGGTGAATCTTCTACTAGTGCTAATAAGATCACACATTAAACTAATTCAATTCTTACATTTACATATTTGCACTGTGAACTTGATAGACTACGTCTATCAAGTTCACAGTGCAAATATGTAAATGTAAGAATTAAATTAGCTTAATGTGTGATCTTATTAGCACTAGTAGAAGATTCACCATTTGGGCTAATACTTAATTATGTACATATATTAATTATAATTAACATTTTAATTTTAAATCTTTTTCGTGTGCCATGTATAATTATATAATATATATTAGATGCGAGATTATTTACAAATTTTCACATTTTTTCGATCAATTTGATGCGATCAATTTACATAAAATGAATTTAATGAAATAATTATGTGTGAATTGACTTGCTTTAATTATTATGCAATTGTTTAGCAGTAAATAAGGAGAATTATTTGCAATACAAACTTAAATTATGCAATTCAAATAATTTAATTATTTTTTTTTTATTTATTTTTAGCGAATATTTATATTTTTAAAAATGGAGTATTATTTGGTATTATTATATATTTGGTATTATTATATATTATATATGTATTTTAAATATTTTAATATTTTCCTATTTTTTTTTTAATAATATTTTCGTATTTATTTCATTAAATTTAATAATATATAAAAATATTTTATATTAAAATTAAATATTTAAAATTTTATTATTATTTTTTTAAATTATATTATTATTAATTATATCAAAATAATTATTTAATTATTTAATATTATAATTATTTTATATTAATATTTTAATTTTACTATTTTTATTTTTTTAAAATTATTTTACTATTATTTTTTTTAATTATTGTCTTATTTTTTTTTATAAAATAAATTTTGAAATATTCAATATTATAATTATTTTATATTAATATTTAATATTTTAAAATTATTATTATTTTTTTTTTTTTTAAATTATTGTCTTATTTTTTTTCATAAAATAAATTTTGAAATATTCAATATTATTATTATTTAATATAAATATTTTAATTTTTTTTTATTATTATTTTTTTTTTATAAATCGATTATAATTATTTTATGTTAATATTAAATATTTACAATTTCATTAATTTTTTTTTTAATTATTTTTTTTATAAAGTGCATAAAATAAATATTTAAATATTTTATAAATTTTTTTTAAATATTTTTCAATGTCATGTTTTGTGTTTTTTTTTTTTTGCTTATAAATTTTCTTATAATTAATTTTTAGCTAATATAAAAATGTTGAAATATTCTTGTACTTAAAGCTTAAAGCAACTTTCTAAGATTCTAGACAATGTTTTGTGGCTGTGCACATTTGTTGGGCTACTAAATGATATCGTAGCATGCAGAAATGCGATCAAAGCAACAAAAATACAAAAAAAAGGGAGAGAACAATTTCAGGTAGACAAAACAGCAGACAATAACAGCAACAGCAGCAGCAGCGGTAACAGTTGCAGTTGCAGTTGCTTCCGCAGCAGCAACACGCGGGGTATTTAGATACAAGCAACAATAGTAACAACAGCAACAACAACAACAACAAGTCTGGCAAATAAATCGTGATCACATGGTCAAGAGGGCTATACTTCAGTTAGTAGCAGTGGCAGCGACAGAGGGGTAGCTGTAGGTGTATGGGTAGAGGCAGGGAGCAGGGAGCAGGGAGCAGGGGTACGAGGTGACTGTGTAGGTGGAGTTGAAGCTGCGACTAAACGCTCAAACTCCTTTTTTTTTAACTCCTGCAGCAATAAATGTTGCGCTTGTCGAGCTGATAAAGCCACACAAAGCGAGTGATCTACTAACAGGCACGCCAGCAACAACAACTACAACAACAGCAACAACAACAGTAACAACAACAACAACTGCAGATCATGTTTGTGTTTGTCGTGTCATACGAAAAGAAAAATGGTACAAAACGAATGAGACTTGCCTCGCCTAGGACTGAAACGAGGTAAACGACTAGCAGCAAACCGATCGCATACACAACAACAACAACAGCAACAGCAGCAGCAACAACAGCAACAGCAAGTTTTGCTTAGGCCTCATCCTCATTGTCGACGCCGTTGCCGTCGCCGTCTGTTACATCGTGGTGGGGCATTCAAATTTGGCGCTTGAATTTGTTGCAAGTTCAGAGTTGAAGCTGCTGCAGCTGCTACAGCAACGGGGCGTCGTCAGCAGCAACAACAACAACAACAATAAGGCAGAATGAGCAACAATGCATGTCGTCGAAATCGAAATCAAGATCAGAACATAGAACTCTGCTCAAAGCCAGATTCAAATCAGCAACGTCATCGGCCACGCTGCACGTAACAAATGTATCTCTCTCTCTCTCACACTCACTCACACTCTCTTACTCTCTCTCTCTCTCTCTCTCACACACACTCTCTGTGTAAAGTAAGTGCAAGTTGCAAGTCCATGCATGTGAAGATCGTGACGCACAATGATCGCACAAATCTTTTATTGAAGATCGATGCATGCTCAATACTATGTAAATAGAAGTTTGAGAGACTGTTGAAATCTACCTGTTCAACACATTTTCTAATTTGATTCTAATTTGTATTTTTCAGCGCATAACTAATTTCTGGATAAAGTTAAATTTTAGCTATAGCTATATAGCTATATATTTAGCTATATTTATTTTACTCATCATGAAAATCTTTGCAGAAAAATTAATATTCAAATTCTTATTAGATTTTTCTAAATTCAATGAGAATTCAATGCAATTTTTCTTCTATTTTTTAAGAATTATATAATGCTGACATACGTGCTTTGCAATTTTTCTTTCTTGCCCAAAAAATCCAATTTCAAAAGTACCGAAAACTTTAAAAAAAAACGAAGCGTGAACTTTAGCGGCATGTTGCACGCGTGATTAGCTCGAAAAGAAGAAGAAGCTGTAGAGAGTAGACAAACAACTTTGGATCAAACATATGCGCTTGTAAAGATCAGACAGATCACAGTTACAAAAAAAAAAAAAAAATAGGAAGAAGAGCGAGAGAAAAAACGATCAGATGAAGATCAAGCTGAGATCAGAGCATCTAAGCATCAGACCATCAGGCAAATAGACGACGATGTGACGACTCTGCAAACAACAGATCGCGCACGATGCCCCCCAAAGCCTTTGAAAAGCCTGAAAAAAAACCATTTGTTGTCTTATCTGTGTATGTGTATAACTAGTATAACTAGTGTATCTTTATATCTTTGTATCTGTAATCTTTTGCCGGCACTCTTTTTTTTTTTGGCTGCTCACAGCATGTGAGCGCTTTCAAATTGTTTCAAGTGTGAAGATCAATTTCATGGCGCATTACCAGCAAACACGCCCCCGACAGTACTTACTAACTCTACAAGCACTACCACCTCTCTCTCTCTCTCTCTCTCTGTCTCCGATCTTCTAGCCTAGCAGTATTTCTCCAGACACATTTGCATGAAATTTGAATACAATTGACGAATTGTAGTTCAGAGTCTTTCATGATCTTTATAATGTTTCTATTATTATTATTATTATGCGGCTTTTGTTTTTTTTTTTCTTATTCTTCTCTATTTGATTTTCATTGCAATTGGGGGCAGAAAAAAAAACTTTTGTTATTTATTGTGTGTGAGAAAAATTTTATTTGTTTGTTGTTGTGTGTGTGAAAAAATAAGTGTAACTTCTTCAGCTTGAGCTTCTTCTATTTGAACAACTTCATCTTGTAATTCTTATTGCTTTTTTTTCATAGAGATTTATATCCATTGCGTGTTTTTTTTTTATGTTTTTGATCGATCAGACAAAATCATATTGAACTTTTAGCTAAAATCTTAAGTTAATTAGCCAAATGTCAACAGAAAAGTTCAAAGTTGGCTAAAATTTTGTTGTTTTTTTGTGGTGAACTCATAATCTTTATGCGATAATTTATTATTGCGACACTGTTAAATGTGACTGACCCATAAGCATTACAGTGACAAATAGTTATACACAGACACAGACTATGAATGCCCTAACACTAATCAGATTGACCCACTAAACCAGTTGTCAGAACCTGAAAAACTGTAAAAGGAAAAACTGAACTCAAAATGAAGTCCATGCAACCCGTCAACATTATTATTTGGCTTGTTAACTTGTCTGCACGAAATGACATTTTACAGCTAAATTTGCCGGCTATGCCACAAAGATTTCCCAAGACAAACAACAATAACAACGAATCGAGAGTTTTGTGTGCCTAACGATGTCGAAGATGTCCAACAGTACCTATAGCTATAGCTATGCCTATACCTATACCTATACCTATACCTATACCTATACCTATACCTATACCTATACCTATACCTATACCTATACCTATACCTATACCTATACCTATACCTATACCTATACCTATACCTATACCTATACCTATACCTATACCTATACCTATACCTATACCTATATATATCTGCATCAGTTTCGCAAGCTTCCTTCAATCCCAATCCCAATTCCAATTTCAATCTCAACTCCTGCTTCTGTCTGCACTCATTTATTCTCTCTCTCTCTCTCTTTCTCTCTCTTAGTCCCAATTTCTGCTATTCGCTTTGACTAAGTAAATGTTTGAGCCAAGCTCAACTAACTGGCCAAATCAAATGCTTTGCCAAATAAATCATAGTCATCAAAAATAAAAAACAAAAATTCAAAGTGTTTTCCTTTCGTTTCGGTGCTTTTCAAGTGACAGCAAAATGTTGGCATCTATTTCAACTGCAGATACTTATTTTATATGCAACACGATCCAGTGTCTCGAATCCTACGCGAGCGAATATGCCAAACAAATCAAAGTCTCATTAGTAAATTAGCACTATCAAAATAGAGCAATGTGCTAAAAGTTAGACTAGACTAGCTTTAAATAGCTTTAAATAGTGTCTATGAAACTAAAAATAGTTCAGTGTTAGGCAACATTAAAAATACTCTACTGTTCATAGATTATTAGTATGGGAAGCCTCAAAATATTATTAAATTTAAATTATTTTAATGCATTTAAAATATGTAAAATAATTTTTAATAATTTCAATGGGTGAAAAAAATTTATAAAAATATTTTTAAAATTTTAATAATTTTAATGCATTGAAAATATGTAAAAAAAAATAATAAAAAAAAATTTTTTAAATTTATTTTTTAAATTTTAATAATTTTAATGTATTGAAAATATGTAAAAAATTTTAATAAATTAAATGTGTGAAAAAAAAATTATAAAAATATTTTTTTAAATTTTAAAAAATTTAATGCATTCAAAATATGTAAAAAAAAATAAAAACAAATTTTTTTTTAATTTAAATGTTTAAAAAAAAATTTATAAAAATATTTTTTTTTTAAAAAAAAAAAAATTTAATGCATTCAAAATATGTAAAAAATTAAATTTAAATGTGTAAAAAAAATTTATAAAAATATTTTTTTAAATTCTAAAAAATGTAATGCATTCGAAATATGTAAAAAAATGTAAAAATAAAATGTTATATTAAATTTTAATAATTTTACAGTAATTAAAAATGTAAAAAATTTTTTTTGGGGATCTAAAAATTTAATTTTTAATTTAAAAAAAAAAAAAAATTTGTTTCCATGAATAAATTTTATATTAATATAGATTTTTTTAAACCTAGAAAAACTTCAAATATATTGATTGAGTATTTATTTAAATTATTTTAATTTATACAATTTTTTGATTATTTTATTTGCTTTTTAATTTTTATTTGTTGAAATCTGAGAAAATTTGTATAATTTTTTCAAAAATAATTTTTAAATTTTTATTTTATTTTTTTTTAATATTTTTCAATAGCAGAAAATTTGCAATAATTTTAGTAAAAATAATTAATTTAATTTTAATACAAATATTGCAAGTTTGTAGAATATTTTTTTATTTTTTTCAAAATAATTTTTAAAAATTTTTTCTTAGTCTATTATTATTTTAATAATATTAAAGCTTAATTTTAGTTAATGCAACAATTTCGTCGATATCCCAATTTTTGTAGCGCTCAATAGCTGCAAACGAATGGCACACGAACATTTTGAAGCCTAATATCGATACGAAAATATCGACAAAGTCATAAATTAAATATTTGGTCAGACGAATAAAAAAAAAAGGAAAAATGTAAAGAAAAGAAAAGGGTGAAGGCAACAAATTGCTGCATAGGATAGGAAAACACCTCGAATGCCTAGAAGCCAAAAAAAAAATAGACACAAGAGGCGAGAAAAAGAGCAAAACAAGAAAGACACAAAATTTGTGGGTGCAGGGAGACATGAGACTTGAAATAGAAACTGAGACTTGAGAGAGCTGAAGTTTGCCTTTTGCGCTGCTGTTGTTGTTGTTGTTATTGAGTTTGTTAAATGATCAATCGTCGCGATCGACAGCACGTTTATTGTTGTTATTACTGCAGTTGTTGTTGCTGTTGTTGTTATTTGTTTCAGAGATATTACTTATTGCAATGATATGATGCTATTATGTAAGTGAGCAGCTAAAGACAGCATTTTACTGCCCATGGATTATTATTACTTAATATTATTAAAAAAAATAGAAGCTATAACAGCAACTGTAAAAGTCAAGTGTTTAATTAATGATATTACATATATTATATTTTTATACAAATTTTTTTTTATTTTGATTGATTTCTTATGCTTGCATAATAATAATAATAATAATAATAATTATAATTTGTTAAACTGATTCATTAGTTTAATTAAGTACAACAAAAAAAAAAATGCTGAGTAGACAATTAGCAAGCGTGAATTATTCATAATAGAAACTAAAAGTTTTTCACTAACGACTTTTAATCATTTAATTGAATTTTTTTTTTAAACAACAAAAGGAAAAACTTGTAGGAACGAGCTTGCGGCAGGCTGAATAAAATAAGAGAAAAATGTCATGGAATTAATTTGACCAAAAATGCCAAATTGATTGATACGTGTCGTAAAGAGACAGAGAGAGAGAAGGTAGAGAGAAAATACTTTAGCTGAGTAGCGTTTTATCCCGTTGAAGTATTTGTAAAATTATCAATTAGCAGGCAACGAGTGCGAACCATTGATTCGTATGAAAAATCACTGTGAATCATTCACAATGTAGATAGGCAGCACTTGCTAGGGGAGAGAGGGATAGCAGTAGTAGAGGTTGGGGGATTAAGTGCTTGGTGTTTTTTTAGCAGACTCAGGTGTAATGACTTTCATCAAAATGAGCCTGAATACATTTTACGTTACGCGCTATGCTAAAAAGGGTTTTCCTACATTTTCTTTTTTTTTTTTTTTGGTCCAATAACAAAGTTCATAATGAGCTTTCATTACTGTGAAAGTATAGATTCTGCCTGTAATACTTGAAGAAGGCTTTTCATTACAAGTTAAGAAAAAGGGGAAGCTGTTAAGCAGCTAAGTATCTTAGAGAACATTCATATAAAATTATTTAGCATACTATGTAAATGAAGGATGAAACGAAACTGAAAATTTCATGTTGAATTCAAAGAAATAAAAGTAAATATTGAAATTTATTGCGCTTCAAAAAAATAAATAAAGTAAAGTATATTAAATATTAAATAATGCAAAGTTTACGCTAATAAAAAAAACTTTTGAATTTTGCTTTTATTTATTTATTTTTTTGGCAATTCTTTAAGAAACTTTAAACTATTTTTTTTGGCAAATGGCAAAACGGCAAAGACTAAAGTTGCCAGTCGACTATATTAATCAATAATTTATACGAGAAAAGTTACACTATTAGAGGTAGGGAGAGAGTGAGAAGTAGAGGGAGATGGCAGCAGAAGTGAGATGTTGAGTATGTCTTAAAAAGATCACAGGTTTTTAACCCTTTCACTATACATATGTATGTACGCCTAGATGTCTTCTCGTCAGATATGAGCAATACATAAGAACAACAAATGAAAAAAAATCCAAAAAAAAAAAAATAAACAGCTAAAAGCAGAAAGTAATAGCAGCAGCAAACTCATAGAGAGAAAAAAAAGCGCTCAAAAAAATCACTCATACGCTCAGTGAGCACGCTTACGACTGCGCTGTCTCTCTCAGTTTTCAGCTCTGCCAATGCTTACCAACACAAGCGCACTGAGCGCTTTTTTGCACAGACAGAGCGTCGTCAGTTGGACAAGTTTTCCAGTCATTTAACACTGGAAGTCTAACTGACAGAGAGAGAGCGACAAAGAGAGAGAGAGAAACCAAGTGAAAGAGTAAGAGTGGCGGGTGGAGTGGCATGGAGTGAAAGATGATAGGGAACGTTTTCGGGAACGGATTCGTTAGTTGTCTTTCCCCTATGCCTGTAACTCATCCCAATCTCGTTCCTGTTCCCCTACCCGCTGCCGCTGCCGTTTCCGTCGCTTGGCATATTTTGTTTAGGATTTCGCTTCCTTTTACAAATGCAGAGATTTGCGTATTTTTTCTCTCTTCGCTTTTTTTTTTTATTTTTTTTGTTCACATTAAGTCGCATTTTTAATTTATTTTCATTTCTCCCTTTTCGAGTGGGAGACACAAGGACTTTGCTATTGTTTTTCTTTTCTCCGACTCTTTGACTCTTTGCCTCCCGCCGCCACTCGCTCTACTCTTTGTGAACGTCAAACATTTCCGTTTTGTATTTGCAAAAAATTTGTTTTCTACTTTCTATTCTATTTGCCGGCTAAGTAAGTAGCATTTGCTATGTAGATTCTTATTTTTTTTTATTTTTTATTTTTTTTACTTACTTACACTTGCACCTACATAAACATAAATTACATTTTCTATGCGTCTACGAAAATCGTTTGGCTATGAGTAGCTAAAGAATAACATCAAATTCTAGAGAATCAAATAAATAACTAAAACGTATTAGAAATCTAAAGATTTATTATATAATAGAATATGATTTAGTATAGGATAATAAATGACATTATATGATATAGATATTATTATGATATTGCATGATTTTATATGATATTTTATGATATTTTACAGGATTATTTTCTATGCTATTATGGGATAAATTTCAAAAATTTTTAAATACATTTTTTTTTAATTTTTATAATATTCTTAACATATTTCATAATATTTTCTTTTTATATTCTATTTTTTTTTTCTTCTATTCTATATTTCCTTTCAATATTTATACAGATTTTTTTTCTGAAGTTATAGTGCATTTTATTATATTAAATATGATCACTAGAAATTTCTATATATATTTTTTATAATTTATTTTTTTCAATCTTTTCACTTCTTCAACTTCAAATTCTCTTTTAGCAGTGAAAACTGATTGCAATCTTTTTTTTACCCTTTTTTTTAGTACAGTACTCTCCAACTATAACACAACTTTAATCATCTAGCACATCTCCCTGTCTCTCTCTCTCTCTCTCTGTCTCCCTTACTCATATTTCTTTTACAAAGTCTTTGCAGTAATTACGTTTCTCCCAAACTCATATACACATAAATTTAATTTGAAAATATGCAGAGCAGTTCCTCAACTGTCTTTCTCTCATTCTCTGCATTGGCTTTCTCTTAATTCCCGCTGACATCCCTAGCACACCCAATACACCAAGCCATAACCATAAGCATATTCCTCATTATGCTTCTGTATCCTACCCAAAAAAAAAAAAATAAAAAATGTGCAAAAAATAATAAAAATACTGAAACAATTTTCCAAGCGAATCCCATCCGTAGGAGCCAAAGATATGTACATTTGAATACATATGTATGTCTGTCTCTGTCTCTATTTCAATGTGTGTGTGTGTGTGTGTGTATATGTAGCATATATAACATGTATGTATCCTGGCGAGAGGCGAATGTTAAATGCGAATGGGAATCAGGCAAAACGGCGGCCCCCGTCCACGTATGAGAGTGCAATGCGATTGCGAGTACTCGTCATATACGCGACGTTGACGTTAACGTTAACGTCGACGACGACGACAACAGCAACAGCGACAGCGACTGCGACTGCGAAGCTGACTGTGACGTTAACGTTAGCTCAATGTTCGTTTCGGTTTTTTTCTTCATATTTTGTAAGGTTTTTGGTGCGCTCAGCGCTCAGCTCACAGCTAGCAGCTCGTTCCAGCGTTTAGCTGAGCGAGTGAGAGAGAGAGAGAGAGATGCGAAGTGAGCTCCACTCATACACACATACATATAAAGAGCGCATGCGAGCTCATGTGTATGTGTGACTGTATGTATGTATGTATGTGTCTGTCGTTGCTGTTGCTGCCGTCGTTGTTGTTGTTTTTATTTTGCTGCACACGAGTTGGCGTTGGCGCTTTTAATGTGTGCATGTATGTATGTGTGTGTGTCTGTGTATGTGTCTTACATGTTTTTTTTTGTTGTTTTCTTTTTTTTATTTCCTTTTGCGTGTCTGTTGATGTTGTTGTTGTTGTTGCTGTTGTTACTGTTATTGCTGCTGCTGCTGTTATTGTTGTTGTTATTTCTTGCTCCCCAGTTTTTAGACTCCGCCTTTTTTGTCGTCTGCGTGTCTTGCGCTGTCTCCGTCGTCGTCGTCGTCACCGTCACCGTCGCCGTCGCTGCCCGCCTGCTTGCCTTTCCATCTTCCCCCATAATACACACAGCGTCATTCTTACGTTCCCTTTGCCTACGTCTCTGTCTATCTCTCTCTCTCTCTCTTCTTTCTGTCGCTCTCACACTCTTCGTATTTTTACTGTTTTTGCCTGTTGTGGGATTTTTAAGCATCGTCATCGTCGCGAGAGTTAAAGAGAGTGGGTTTTGTGTAGATTGCTTGACGTTGCCAAGAGGGAGCGAGAGTTGGAGCGGGAGCGGGAGTGTGAGCGAGTAGGTGAGTAGAGCGAGGGGCAATGCGAGTGCTTGGTGAAAGAGTGAATGTATGTATGTAGGAGAGCAATACTAACTGTGTACGAGAGAGCGGGAGTGTGAGTGCAAGTAGGAGTGCGAGTGCGAATGTGAATGTGAATGTGAGTGTGAAGTGTGCGAATGTGCTTCGCTCGGTTCGTTCGCATTTCGTGTGATTTATTCATGCACTGTGCGCTGTACTCGCTGCGTACTTATGCTTACTTGCTTGCTGCAGTATGTATATGTGTATATGTATATGTATATATTTATATGTATGTGTATGGCTCATTTTAACTCTCATCCAGTCGTTTTTGGACTTAATGTGTTGCCGAGACCAACGAAACGACGAATGAGAAAACGAATGAGTTTGTTGCTGTGTTTTGCATCATGTTTAGGTTTATTTTAGCATTACACACACACACATACACATACATATACATACACAGAGACTTTTTACATACAAAGTTTATATACTCTCATGTTTGTAGTATTATATACTGATTTTATATGCGTATGACTGAAATGGGTTCATATACATATTCTTATTCGTATTGCGTCTTCGTTGCCTATGGATGTTGCCAGAGTCTCCGTATGTTAGAATGCATACTCACACACACACACACAAAGTTATACATATGTATATATACTTGTATGTATGTTACATATGCATGTATATGTATATAGTACGTGACCAATGGATTAGGGAGTGGCTCAACTTTTTACATACACATACACTTACATACAACGTAAACGAGCAGATGACGTACGAGTTGTCGTACATTACGCATACGCCATGTGTATGCAGCGCTTGATATTACATATTATATAACTGCTGCTGCCATTAAGCATATTTTGATATAATAAAATTCTAAGAATATTAAGCTAAAATTTAATTTAATTTTTAAAAAAAAAATTATAAAAAAAAAAATATTTATTTTAAATTCAATAAATTTTTTATAACCAGAAAAAAAATATTGCATATAAAAAATATTTATTAATCTTAATTTTAATTAATTAAAGCTGCCCAATAATTAGTTAAGTATATATTTTTTTTATTAATAATTATAAATAAAATATTTATTTAAAATATATAAAATTTTTTATGAATTTAATCATAATATTATAATATTTTAATTTGAATTTAATATTTAAATATATTTATTAATTTCCAAATTTATTTTTATTTCTCATTTAAATTATTATTATTTTTATTTTAATTATAAATTTTTTATTTAATTATTTATTTACAAATTTATAAAAAAATATTTCAATAATTCTTTTGGCGCAGCGCTTTCATCTCTGAAATATTTAACTAACAATAATTAATTATATTTGTATAATTATCAAGCAGTTATAGTCCAGCAAATATTGCTTATTTAACTAAAATATTTAGTTAGCAGCAAAAAGCGCTTGACAAGCAGATTCAACTCTCTTTTTTTTTTGTGCAAAGGAATTTCACAAAGAGTTGCAGCAAAAACCCTTCAGCTGACGTACTTAACAGTGCTGCGTACTTTTACTCTTGCCCCTGCACTTCTCTCTTTTTTGTCGAACAACCACAAAGGTATTAAATTATTACAAAAAGACTTGAAACTGCACTCGGCAACTATGAGTGTGTAGTGGTAAAGGGAGAGGAGTGGGAGGCGGCGGCACTTGCAGAAATATGACACTCAGAGGGCTACAAACAAAGAAAGAGGCAGAGCGAGTGAGAGGGGCGGGAAGGCAAAGAAAGGAGTGGCCACTCCAAGTACAGAAGCAGCAATTCAACATTTAATAAATGTTTGACTATAAGATAGATGCTTTGTTAGAAAGAGACAGCAACTGCGAAAAAGAGAGAGAGAGAGAGAGAAGTAGTCACAGAAAACTGTCAAAGGAAACTGACCAAATATTTAAGTTGAAAAATTCTCTAGCCACAGCGAGATGGTCAAGCGCAAGTTGTTAATTTAATTTTGTTATATTTCTTCTTCTTCTTTTTCTTCTTTTCTTTTCTTTTCACATTTTTGGCCAAGGCCAAGCAACAGCAGTTGCGGCTGGCGTTGCGGCTACGACTATGGCTGTGAGCGATGGTAACAAGGAAGTTGACCAAGAAGAGAAACAGGTCACTTTAAGGTCATTCACACGCGCCAGGGGCAGCGTTGACCTCGCGCCTCGCAGCGTCGTCTGCAGCAACAGCAGCAGCAGCAGCTACTTTATTACTTTAAGATTTCGCCTTGACTTTGAACAACAGTTTTGCCCCGGCAATGATGATGACGACGACGACGACGACGTCGTTGGCGATTTTCCTTTTGCTTTTGGCCTGCTTCGCACAATGAATTTTCAGTGTTAAACACAACGCAAAAGCGCAAGTTTTTCCAACGTTTTTTCTGTTATTTTTTTTCTTGCTTTTTTCTACTTTTTACTTGCTTCATTCTTTCACTTTGTATTTTTTTTTCACTTCATTTTTTTTTGTGCGTTCCCGTAATGGCCAAAAGCCACGTAAAGTCGGACCAACGTTTGCCAATAGTATACGTTGCCCATAATAATCCTTGGGGCAGTACCTAACTTTAAGTTAGAGTCGACGTTGGAAAAAAATACGAAATTCCAGCTAAGTTTAATATGAAAAAATATTTTTTTTACATTTTTTTTCAGCATTTCATTTATCAAAATAATAATTTATAAAGAAAATTTTAATTGACATTCAATCCATAAATTTTCAATAGTCACGTGTACGCAAAGTGTAGAGAGTGAGAAAGAGAGAAAGGGAGAGGGAACGAGTACAGACTTCATTTGCATATTTTCAGGCGCTTTTCATGCCAAGTCTCTGTACTTCTGCATCTTATATCGAGGGGTTGCTATCAGAAGCGAAAGAAGCAAAAGAAGCAGCGACAGGAGCAGGACACTCGACTAACCTCTTACGAATTTGATTTGATAGGCACGTGTGGCAGATTTGCACTTAAGTAAGTGCGGGCGTGGCACTCAAAATCAAATTGATCCACAAAAATATCTAATAACAAGAAATTCGATGAATGGAAAAAAACGTAAAATAAACAAATGAAATAAATGAAAGAATTTCACTATAAATAGAAAATTCAAAGCAAAATGTAAATAAAAACTAAATGAAATTTTAAAAATATTTTTGTAAATAATAAATAAAAATATAAAAATAAATAAATTGTAAATATTAAAATATTTTTAAGATATTTAAGAACAGAAAAGCAGAAAAATTAATTTAATATATTGAAAGTTAAATAAAAAATTGTATATATACGGCAACAGAAGCATATAAAAAAATTAAAATAAGTGAAATTTAAAATAATTTTTATAGAAAATAATAAATAAAATAAAATATAATATAATAAAAATATAATAAAAATATAATAAAATATAATAAAATATAAAAAAATGTTTACACATAAATGTAATAAAAAACTTGAAAAAATAATAACTAAAAAAATTTTTGAATTTATATATAAATAAATTGATAATAATAATAAAAAAATATTATTTTAATAATTTAAAAAATATATATATATATAAATTAATAAACTAATAAATAATTAATAAATATAAAAAAATAAAAAAAATATTATTTTAATAATTTAAAAAAATATATATATATAAATTAATAAACTAATAAATAATTAATAAATTTAAAAAAAATTAACATAAAAATGCGACGAATAAAAAAATAAATCAATTGTATTGGAAATTATAATAAAATATTGTTAAATAAATAATTTTAAAATTAATAAAATAAAATATTAACAAAAAAAATACAAAAAATATATTAGAAAAAAACAATGTAAAAATAAATTAAATAAAATTAAATAATTATATGCAGCAATAAATTTTATTAACTAGCAAAGTCTATTCGAGTCTGAGAGCGAGCATAGCATCTCTATCCTCTGTCACAAATTTAATCAGGCAATCAGCTTAAAACAGTTAGCAACTACTATATATATATATATGTATATATATATCTATATAGCGGCAGGATAGATCCTTGCTTTATCCCTTCAATTATATATTTTGCATTTGTTACCAAATAGTTTTTTATGCGTTGAGCGTTTTCTCGTTCTGAATACGAAAAACTCACATAAAATTATGCAAATTGTGAATCAGCTGCCACTCGAAATGCAAAACAAAATCCATTGCGCCTATGTGCCACGCCCACACAGCCGCTGAGACACATAGCGAGATTGGACAATGAGTATATTGAAAATGTTAATGGCAATTTTGCTGTGAGACAGTCACAACATACAAAAGTAGGCGTGACTGGCAAGTGGTGGGGGGGGTAAGAGAAGGTAGGGGTTGCAATACACACACACACACATACATATATACACACACACACACATATAATACAGTGGCTGTCACTCAAACTTTAGCCGGGGCACAAATCCAATTGATTTCAACCAATTTCTCAAACTTCTCCAAGCCAAGATAGAAACTAGAAGAATGAGCAAATAAAAGGAAGATGAAGTAGCAGTAGAAGAAGAAGAAGAAGAAGAATACGTGCTCAGTTGGAAATAAAGAGAAGACGAAAAATAGCATAAAATCAATTGAAAAACTTTTTGCAACGATGCCTCAGCACACAGCATGGACTTGATAGCTAGGATATCGCATCGCACGCCCATCGATAGATTCTCTAGTTCTTCTCCTGCTACTTTTATTTTATTTTATTTTTTTTTTCTCTCTCTCTTTTTTTTTTATTATATACACACTCGAGTATATCGCATGAGTAACAAAAGAAATAAGACAGAAGAAAAAGTAGAAGAAGCAGAAGAGAAAAAATAAAAAAAAAACGAAATAAAATTGTGGGCTAAATCCGCTAGCAGCTTGCGGGTTTCCCATTGGCCAAAGCGACAAGCATACAAGTAGAAGGAGCATTACACTGGGCTGGCAGAGCGCCCAAATGTACATCCTTGGAACACATGGACATGGATTGTCAATGGAGTTGCGTATCCAAATGCCAGCAAGGACAGCCTCTCACTCTCTCACACTCTCAATTGTTATCTCTTTCACACACAGACTCTTAGCAAGCATGCTATATACATGAACGCAGGACAAAGTTCGATATATAGCTATATATATATATATGTATATATATTGAGCGAAGGATTCGAACGCAACAATAAGCGCAAATGTAACAAATAAAATGCAAAGATGCGAAATAAAAAATGACATTTGGATACAAATCGAATAGTCGACAGATAGGCAACGATATTCCCTGCCATATACCTCCCACAACCCACACAGCAATAGCAGCAATTGAAGGCAGAGGCAGAGAGAGAGAGAGAAAGAGAATAAGAGAAAAAAATGTTTGGCATTTCTTGGGGAATTGAATTGAATATTTAATGGCAGCCAACTGCTGTTGGTCTCTCAGGCTGATTTCGGGTAAATGGCTGTGGCATGTGGCGAGTGAGTTGGCAGGTGGCAGTAGTTGTATGTGCGCCACTGTATATAGTGTGGTTGTCACTTTGAATAGCTGTCGCTTTTGACAATTTCTTATTGTATTTTCTTTCCCCTATTCCTCTTCCTCATCTTCTTTCTCTTCCCTTCATCTGCTACTACTTTTGCATTCCTTTTGCTTCCAAATATTGATGTTTCTTTTCTTTTTCTTGGAGCATAGCCAATGCCATTGCCGTATATGAAATAATGTTATGCAGCACAGCATATTGCTTGGCCTTGACGGTCCGAGCAGCTATACAAATATTTAAGAAGATATTGCTGTACGTAATATTCATTATTATGTTATATTATTCATAAAATATTTTTTTTTTATATTTTTTAAAATATTTTAATATTTTTAAATTAAAAAAAATTCTTTGAAATTTTTTAAAATTATTTTTTATTTTTTTTTATTTGTAATCGAAAATTTTTTTACCATAATTTAATTTAAATTTAAAAAATTTTTTTTTTAATTTTTTAAAATTATTTTTTATTTTTTTTTTTATTTGTAATCCAAAATTTTTTTTAACCATAATTTATATTTATACAATATATTATGCCATAGAAATCTTTACAAAGTCATATGTCATATATAACTTGCCATATATATGGCACAAGCTTGCCATGGTCCTAAAATATTAACACAGCTCTAATTTAAATTACATAATAATATTTATCAAAAAAAAAACTGTACATATGTGACATATATATGGCACAAGTGTGTCATATTTTATAAAAAAAATATTTTTTAAAATTTATTTAAAAAATTAATAAACTAAGCTTAAGATTTTTTTTAATCAAAATACAGCTACAAATATTCTTCAAGTTATGAAAAATCTTTATATTAATTAATAATTTTGCTCCGCTTCTTGAACTATAATCAACTCTTCACTTAAGCAGCCAATAAAAGTCCTAAATTACCCTCCAAAAAAAAAAAAAAAGCCAGCAACTTGTTGCGTCTAATTTCACTAATCAATCTAAAACTCAAAATCAATCTCAAAACTGAAAACTGATGAAAAAAAAACAATATGAAATGAACGTCACCTAATAACAATTTTCCTTTCGCCATTTAAGTGAACAACAACAATAGCAGCAACAACAACAACAACAACTAATTGGACTAAAAATGTTGCACTAAGTGAGCATCCCTTTCACTAGAGAGTTGGTCACACTCTGATATAAACAGAAAGACAGACACCCTGCGCCTTTCACCTTTCAATCACTTTTGCAATCGATGTGCCTAATGTTCATGTTGTTGCCGTTGTTGTTGCTATTGTTGTTGTTGTTGTTGTTGTTGTTGGTATGTTGTTGATTCTAATGTAAATTTGGCAAACGTTTATCAATATTTCCTGGTTGAACAACAATAAGAACAAGAACAAGCAAAAATAAAATAAAAAAAAAAAAAACAGGAATAACAATGGGCGTTAGGTACAACCCACAAATCGCGTCACTAAATCAACAACAACAACAACAACAACAACAACAACAAACCACCCTCTCAATAGACTGCCAGACTGTCAGACAGTCAGACAGATAGACAGATGAACTGACAGTTGGTTTGGGGAAAATGGTTTTTTTTTTTTTTGCCAAAATGCGTTTGGAAAAATCTATGGCAATGTAGGAGGAAGAAGCAGGAAAAATTTCGCAAGCTGCAAATCAGATTGTGTAAAGTCGAGTTAAGTATCCTTGGTTTGGTTCGTTGAATCCAGGGTGTGCAGGATATGGGCAACATGTTTGCCTAATACTTATATATACATAGCATTGCAACTTCTCAATCTTCTTCCTTCCCCCTTGCGCTATTGTTGTTGTCCGATTACGTAATGGGCCGGCACTTGATGATTGTTCTGCGGCGGCATGAAATTGATGTTTTTGCCAATTTTGCAATTGAATTGCAATCAAAGCGATGACGGGAACAAAAAAAAAAAAATGGCAAACGGGATGCGAAAATCTTATATGGCATGGTATATGGCATAGTGTATATGGCAAGTCAGCAACTAAGGGTTGCTCATACTCTACATTTCCTAGGGTGAAAAGTCCTTTTTGCCAAAAATAGAAGAATGAAAGTGAAATTATGAAAGTGAAAGCCAAACTAAATTAGGGTAAAGCCGATTTTGCAATCCCTTATAGAATATAGAGGGGTGCTGGCAATGACAAAAGGAACAGGAGGAGGAACGTTTTGGCGTTTAGTTTATTGGCTGCGTTTTTCTTTTTTTATTTTTTGGGGGGTGTTGTGTTTATATATTATGTTCGTGTTGTGTTTGTATTGTGTTTTGCGGGTCTACAAGTTGCGTGTCATAAATTTTCGCAGCATACAAATTTTTTTTTGCAAGGTCTCTTGTTCTTGGGCTCAGATTGCCAAAAACATATACAATGTGTGGGTGAAGTTGAGGGATGGTAGCAGAAAGAGCAACATGCTGCCGCTGTCAACGCAAGGTTATAAAGGGAATTGTGCGTGTATCTCAGCGGTATTATTATCTGATTGTCATACAAATCTGGCAAAAGCTGTAACTGAACATAGTTAAGGAAAGAAGAGAGGAAGGCAGGGCGTGGCAGGTCTATTAGATGTGTCATTTGAGCAATAAGGCTACTGACGAGCTAGCTGGCAAGCAAGCTACTGGAAGATAATTCCAGGAAAACTCCTAAATTAGGAGTTATGAACTGTTCAAAGAGAGAGAGAGAGAGAGAGAGAGAGAAGAGAGAGGAGAGTGGAGAGAGGAGAGAATAGAGAGCAGAGAGGAGAGAGGAGAGAGGAGAGAGGGAGAGAGGAGAGAGGAGAGAGGAGAGAGGAGAGAGGAGAGAGGAGAGAGGAGAGAGAAGAGAGAAGAGAGAAGAGAGAAGAGAGAAGAGAGAAGAGAGAAGAGAGAAGAGAGAAGAGAGAAGAGAGAAGAGAGAAGAGAGAAGAGAGAAGAGAGAAAGAGAGAAGAGAGAAGAGAGAATAGAGAAGAGAGAAGAGAGAAGAGAGAGAGAGAAGAGAGAAGAGAGAAGAGAGAAGAGAGAAGAGAGAAGAGAGAAGAGAGAAGAGAGAAGAGAGAAGAGAGAAGAGAGGAGATAGGAGAGAGGAGAGAGGAGAGAGGAGAGAGGAGAGAGAGTGGGAAATTGTTGTATGAGATTTGTTATTTAAGACTTTCTTTATTTTAATTTAAGGTTTCGGTCCTAAAAAATTCGCTTCGAGTAGAACTAAAAAAATGCTTAATTTTAAGACATAATAAGCCCAAAAATAATATTTTTTGGAAAAAAATTTGTCAAAAATTTCGAGAATTAAAAATAGAGGAAATTGCAGTTATAATTTTCTTGGTAAAGTATTGCATATTTCTAATATTTTTTTTAATGAGAAATTTCTTTGAATAACTTCCAAAGAGACCTCAGCAAATCTAGATAGAGATTGCCAGATATAATGTTAATAAGAAAGTTGATCACAGCGTCAAGGAGATTACAGAGCTGTAATGAGCAGAGATCTTTGACAATTTCAGCGCTATGTTGATCATAGAGCAAAAGTTAGTGTAGCAGCTACTACATTTCGTAAGGAACAGCTGTAACTCCACGGTGAGCTGCATAAAAAAGTTGAAGCCACGCTTTGAATATTACTAGACTATCGCCTGAATTTTATAAGCGCAAAATAAACTGCAGCATTAGCATAGCAATTGTAGTTATGTATTATAAAATTATATATACTAACAACTTGATAGCTCACACACGCTCATTGCCAGTCCTATCTGCTCTCTCTCTCTCTCTCTCCCTTGGTTGATGACTGCACTCAAATTCATATTTGTACATATTTGTTTGGTGAAGATAAGCAAAAAAAATATTACACGCTCCAGAACGTGACCAATGCAAAATGCATATGAACTGAACTTAAACTCAAACAGAAAATGAACTGAGAAGGCAACTGGGAAACAGGCGAATGTGGGATTTGGAGATTAGGGATTCGAGGGTATAGGGTTTGGAGAATGGGGATTGGGGATTGGGGAATGTGAAAGAAGTCAACTCAATTGAACTTTGTAACCCGACGTGTTGCTTCTGCAAGCGCCTGCCACAATGGGTTGCCTTGCCTTGCCAGTCTCTGTCTCTGTCTCTGTCTCTGTGGCAGCCGCATGCAGCAGCAGCAGCACTATGCTGTGCCTCATGTAGATCATCTGGACAAGCAACAACAACAACAACAACAAGCATAATAGGTGCAGACAATGCTGAGCTAAGTTTTAGCAGCGAGCTGCATCGCGTGTGTATCACATTCTGTGCATCAGCAGCCGGCGCTTCAACTCCCTATATATCCCTAGCTCTCACTGTCTCTCTCTCTCACTCACAGTCTATCTCTGTCTCGCTTGCAACTCTTTTTATCAGTCACGTAGTAAAACAAACATTTTTATAAAGCAAAAATATTCGCATAGACATCAAGAGAGAGAGAGAGAGAGAGAAAAAGAGAGAGTGAGAAAGAGAGAGAGAGTGACTATGAGTGTAAGTGTGAGAGGGGGGGATGGTAAAGAACTATATGAAGAGCAGTTAAGTTTTTTTTGCTGTCCAGACAAACAACTGCCACAGCGCTCATAATGGATGATAATCGTTTATTTCGCCAACTTGTTCTGCTTCTTCTTCTTGTTTTTTGGCAATGTGCTGAGACTTGATCCCTTGTAGCGCCACATGATCACCTTGTTGCACGTTGTACGTTGCACGTTCTTAGCATGGTGTGGGAAGCGCGTTGCAACATCAACTTCAATTGCCTCCAATTGCTCGCCTGCCGTGCGTTCTCATTGAACGAAAGAAACGAAACTCAACTTGACTTTGACTTGAAAATTTTGATTTGTTTTCTTCTTCTTCTTCATCTTCTCTTTCTTCTTGTTCTTCATTTTTTTTTTTTGTGTACTGCTCTCTTATTGCTTTCGCTGATCACATGATGATCATGTGGTTGCCCATGCGGCCGAGGGAAGTAAATAATTCTCAATATGTAAATTATGCAAAATAATCACAAATTCGATACGCTGCAATATTGAATAGGGGGGAAAAAAAATATATTAAAATATATTACTCTACGGACTATATGTAATATAGTATAGCTCTTGGATCTAGGGGTAAGAGGGAAGCGTAAAAGTGACTTGACGTGATTTATGCGTAGTAATTGTTGAGCAATGGAGAGCAGCAAGACAGAGAGAGAGAGAGAGACACACAGAGAGAGAGACAGAGAGAGAGACAGTGAGAGAGAGAGAGAGAGAGAGAGACAGAGAGAGAGGGTGAGAGAGAGAGACTGAGAGAGAGAGAGAGACTGAGAGAGAGAGAGACACAGAGAGAGAGAGAAAAAGAGAGAAGTGTGAGCTGGAGTATGAGAAAGAGAAAAAGGTAGAGAAACGAGAAAGGAAGAAGCCCTGAAAGTGAATGTGAACGAAAGGAGTGAGAGGGACAATGAGAGAAAGAAGAATAAGTAAGGAATTGAGAGAGAGAGAGAGAGAGAGAGAGAGAGAGAGAAGGAGGGTAAAAGACTGATAGAATCAGAGAAAACGACGGAAACGGCAAGATCGAGGGAGAAATTGAGATAGGAAGACAGCTAGATAGAGAAATGAGAAAAAGGAGAAAGAGAGATATAGAGAAAAAGAGAGACTGAATAAATGAGACAGGTACAGAGATAAATAGATACACCTCCTAAGCCTACCATAAGTAAAGCCTTCTAAATTCATCTAATTCTTTCTACATCTGCAGTTTAAAGTATTTCCAAGTATTTTTCCAAAATTCTTTCAAAATCTTAAAGCTGAAAGCTAACTAAGTGGCAGCATTAGTTGCAGCTAACAAATGTTCAACAAGTCGTGCAGCAAGTGCCACACGACATTCGCTATAACGCTGCCTCCCACATTCTCATCATGCTCTCCGCGTCCTGCTTTCCTTCTAAAATTGGCCTTGCGTAACAGTAGAGCAAAAGTCTTCAAAATCAAATGCCAAAAATAATGCAATAAAAATATTTTGCGAAATATTCTCATGTAAAAATAAAAATAAAAAAAAAAATAGACAACCAAAAATTATTTTTTTTTTATTGTCGTCCAACCCCAAATGCTAAGCAAAAAAAAAAGGACTTGAACGTTGCCTTAGCTTTTTACATTTTTTATTTTATATTTTTTGTTCTTTTTCTTTGCTTTATTTTTTAAAGTAAGAATTTCCGTTTTGCCAGCCAAGCAATTGGCTCGCTCAGCTGCCGCTTTTCCGGCTATTTAAATTTAATGGTCCTGCAGATTTCTTTTGACCTTCCCTCGCAGTCTCACACTGCTGCCTGCTCAGTCTCAGTTTCTCGGCTGCTGCTGCTGCTTTTCATAGTCCTATTTCTGTTCAGGTGCCGAGGCAAAAGTGACGCGACCTAGGTCAACTGCAAAACCGAAACGTAAACTCGTAACTCGGACTCGACTTTAATTGATTTGCTACCAACAACAACAACAACAACAATAAAAGCAAGAACAATAATTTCGTGTAGCCTTTCTTGCTTTCCCCTTTTACTAGATTCACCCCATGAATGTGGCTCGCTTTTTGACACCCTTGTACTCTGTGTGTTGTTATTATTGTCGCTGTTGTTGTTGTTGTGGCTGAAAAACGAAACTGACCTTTGCCGCTGACCCCCAGGAACCGTTCCTCTATTTCATTTCATTTCATTCGTGCGGTCAGTCCTGTTGTCGCTCTGTCGTTTTCTGCCCTTGTTCCTACATCCTTTCGTCCGTCGTCTCTCGCTCTTTCCATTTTTCCAATTCTCATTTACAGTCGTCATGGACATTGACTGACCTTTAGTTGTCAAACGTCACCTCAGCAACTCCCCTCAACGACAATTTACTTGCTCGCACCCTTACTCCACTCTTTTTCTCTCTCTCTCTCTCTGTCTTTCACTCCCTGTGTCAATCGTCACTTCGTTATTTCTGCTGTCGCTTGGCCGTTTTTCAGTTTTATTTTAATCGTGGTTCGTGTTGTGGGTCAATTCCTGATTAAGTTGTAATTTGTAGCGGTAATTATTTCATAACTTCTGCATGTCTCCTATAGGGTGTCCAAAGGATGTCCAAAGGGTGTCCCTTAAGACCAATACAACAGGACTTTACATTTGTAGAAGTTTTGATGCTTGAGAAATTTAAGAATGAAAAAAGCAAAAGATGCAAACGAAGTAGCAAAAGTATTTCAACAGTTTTTTCCCATTAAGAATTTTATAAAAAAAAAATAAATTGAAAATTATATTTATATAACATAAATTTAACATTCATTGATTAAAAAATTTAAAATTTAAAATATTTATATTAAATTAAATTTTAAAATTAGGAATATAACATAAATTAAACATTTCTTTATTGATTATTTAATTATTGAATAATTTTTTTGTGTAAAACTAAATTTTATTTTAAAAATAAATAAAAATATTCATTAAATTTTAAAATAATAAATATAATATAAATTAATATAAATAAAAATAAATAATTAAAAATAAAAATTAAATGAAAATATTTCATTAAATTTTAAAATAATAAATATAATATAAATTTAACATTTCTTAATTGATTATTTAATTATTGCATAAAATTTTTTGTCAATTTAAATTTTATTTTAATTAAAAATTTTATAAATTAAATAAAAATAAATAATTAAAAATAAAAATTAAATAAAAAAATTTCATTAAATTATATATATAATTATATATAATATATAATAAATATAATATAAATTTAACATTGCTCGATTAAAAATTCAATTATTGCACAAAATTTTATGTCAATTTAAATTTTATTTTAATTAAAATTTTTGAAATTTATTATATATTATTATTTTTATTATAAAAATTACAGGGTATATTCTAGTCAAGAACATACTACGTTCGCTTGATTCTCACTTGTTTTACTCATTCTTAGTTCAATTCGAAGCATGTAAAACTTGAACGCAATCGTTTAAATATTCAGTTAATGCGCTGCAACTTTGAACTAAATTCTGTTGTCACGTTCCACTGTATTTTCACGAGTTATTAAAAATTTACAAAACTGAACTGAGAGCGAGAGAGTGAGAGGTATAGTGTAATGCGATGCCCCCATGTATTTTAGAGGCATAATCAAGTGCAATTGCAATGTTTAAGCGTGCCACACAAAGCTAAAGATACAAATGCAGATACAGATACAGATACAGATACAGATACAAAACTGAAACTGAAACTAAAGCATATGCCAGTTTAAGCTTGGCGACTATTTAGATCAGGTAACATTATGCGAAATAATCGCCTTACAGACGCTCACTGCACGTTTCTTGGCAAATTGTAGCAGCATGTCAGGCATGCGACTACGGCAACAGTTGCTAACAGTTCCCCCCATCTCCTCTCTCTTTATTCTTGTGGCATTTTTGCATGCATGTTAATCTACACAACGCTGACTGAGAGGCCACGCTTTGCGCCACATTTTTATTTGCAATGCTCTGCATATAGAAATTGACCTTGTAAGATTGTAAATTGGGCATAAAACTTTTATATATATCTAAAATTTGAATTTTATATTGTGGAATGGTAAACTATTTAGCAAGCTTGCGCCTAGACAGCGCTGAGCGTAAAGCTAGAGAATTGTACTAAAAAATTGTGAATTTTAGTTGTTGATATATTTATATTTGATATATTTTTTATATATATTGATATATGTATATATGTATATATAATTATGACAAGCATCAGCTGTGTCTATAGTAAGTCAAGATTCCTAGAATAAGCTCAGGAATATTGCTTAAATTTGATTTATAAATTAATTTTTGAATTTAATTATTTTCATTTT
>JBAMBR010006983.1:0-19549 GCA_037044475.1 Zaprionus obscuricornis
AAATGCCATCTTGCATTTAATCTATGCAGTCAGATCAGATCAACAGCAGATCAAGTTGAGTGCAAATGTACTTGCAGGCATACAAGGCACTACGACGCACACATACACATGCACATGCACACTACAGACAAAAGCACTCAACTTGGATGTATATTTGCTGTCAATTGTTGTTGGATAATTTGTTTGTTGTTATTTTTTGTGTTCTTTTATTTCTTCTTTCGTTTCGCTTCAATGACAAATTGTAAACTTAGCTTTTGGGCAGACACTGTGCGATAGTTCTATAGCTGCTGTCTGTGAGAAAGATAGACAGAGATAGAAAGAGGGCAGAGAGTGCGTGTGTGAGAGAGAGAAAGAGAGAGAGAGATATTTAAGCTGAAATGTTTCCATATGTTTCGCTATGTTTCATTAAGTTTCGATAAGTTTCGTTTAGTTACGTTAAGCTACTCATTTATTCTCCGGCAAATATAATAATCCATAAAAGCATTTAATATACATACATATGTATGGCATCAGAGTAAGCGCTGCAGTTTCTGTTTCATTAAGTTTCGTTAAGCTTCACTAATACTAAATTAATCATTTACACACTGTGCTTGATGGCGCCATTAACTATTAACGTATACAAATCAACAAATCACTTAGTGTGGCATCAGTAACAGATACAGTTATATTTAAGTTAAGTTACTTAACAATCCAATTTAACATTTAGAAGTTATAAAAATTTCTTTATTTAAGTTCTAACTTGACGAAATGTTTGTATGCTTCCATCCAGATTTCAAGGTACAGTTATGTTTATTCAAGTTTTGTTAAGCTTCGTTGAGGTTTTTTTTCAAGTTTCGTTAAGTTTCGTTGAGTTTCGTTAAGTTACTGAACAATGCAATTTAACATTTAGAAGCTATAAAAATTTCATTATTTAAGTATCGTCAAGTTTTTGTCAAGTATCGTTAAGTTTCGTTAAGTTACTTAACAATGCAATTTAACATTTAGAAGCTATAAAAATTTCTTTATTTAAGTTCTAACTTGACGAAATGTTTGTATGCTTCCATCCAGATTTCAAGTAACAGTTATGTTAAGTTCAAGTTTTGTTTAGCTTCGTCAAGATTTTTTCAAGTTTCGTTGAGTTTCGTTAAGTTACTGAACAATGCAATTTAACATTTAGAAGCTATAAAAATTTCATTATTTAAGTTTCGTCAAGATTTTGTCAAGTATCGTTAAGTTTCGTTAAGTTTCGTTAAGTTACTTAACAAAGCAATTTAACATTTAGAAGCTATAAAATTTCTTTATTTAAGTTCTAACTTGACGAAATGTTTGTTTGCTTCCATCCAGATTTCAAGTATTTCAAGAAATGCAAATAAAGAAAATGTCAATAAAATCATTGCACGGCATTAATTATTTACATATTGTGCACTCAAAAATTGACATAAAAAATTGATGAGAGAAAATGAAAGAAAAAAAGAAAAAAAAAAAAAAATTGATTGAACTGTTTCTGCATCACGTTAAAATTCTCAGTGTTGAAAGCATATTGAGAATATGCATAAATAATTGAATAATACTTAGCTAGCAACTAGGTCGATAAATATGTGTATGTGTGTGTGTGTGTATGTGTGTGTCTTAGACCAGGTCAGTACAATGAGCTGTGGGAACTATTGCAGCTGTTCAACAGTTCAACAATTTTTTGTCAATTTTCTAGTTTGAATTCATTTTGTAACAAAGCGAAAGACAAGCAAGAACAAACAAGAAGAACAAACATGTCTGGGCATGCAACAGCAAGTGAAACAACATTTTTAAGTAAATCAAATTCTGTTTTTTGCTGTTATCTTTTTTGGTGTAGTCTCTTAATAATTAAGATGCTGTTAATGTCCTTGCTAACGGCACGTCAACGCATGAAGACAAAAACATTTGCAAATCCAGAAGATTTACGTTTAAGTCGCTCCACCGAGGTGCGTTTCAATGAGCCAGCTGTGGAACGTGTGCGAAGGTAAGTTTATATTCTAAAAAAATTTCAAAACAAATTGCACCAAAAAAAAAAAAAATAAAAAACAAATATGTATAAAATTTTCACTGTGTAATCTGTTTAAACTGCTTGCAAGCAGTTCATATAATGTGTTGTGTGTCTGCAAATTTTGCTAAAGTCGCATAAAATTCACCTTATGTTGCATAGAGTCAAATTTTCAAAGATTATGTCGACGGCAAATGCAATCCACAAAGCACTTATGCAGTGCTGTTTTCTTAAGTTTCGTTAAGCTGCTCTTTCGTCAAGTTTCGTTAAGTTTCAAATTTTCAAGATTATGTCGACGGCAAATACAATCCCCTAAAAATACTTACCAGTGCTGTTTTTATTGCATACAATTGTTTATGCATGTGTGCCACTGCCACAGCCAGCGCGTGCAATATGTTTCTTTATTACATTTGCCATTGTTTGTTTTGAGGCATTTTATGTGCTCATTTTTACTATTAAGTACATTTAAAATCTAGCGAGATAAACTTAACGAAACTTGAGGAAACCGAACAGCATCAATTATTGATGCCACTATGTGCATGTGGATTATATCTGCCAATGGCGTTGAGTGCAGTTGAGGTATTAAAAAAAAAAAACTTGACGTAACTTAACAAAACTTAAGCGTGTGGAACGTATACGTAATGTCATCAAATGCGTCAACTGCTTGCAAGCAGTGAACAAAAAAAAATGAACGTTTATCAACTTGCTGCAAAATCTAAACAAATTTGAACGCAGCAAATTGACGGACGAATAAACAATAAAAAAAAAACGTGAATTGTGGACTCTATGCAACATAAGGTGAATTTTATGCGACTTTAGCAAAATTTGCAGACACACAACACATTATATGAACTGCTTGCAAGCAGTTTAAACAGATTACACAGTGAAAATTTTATACATATTTGTTTTTTATTTTTTTTTTTTTTGGTGCAATTTGTTTTGAAATTTTTTTAGAATATAAACTTACCTTCGCACACGTTCCACAGCTGGCTCATTGAAACGCACCTCGGTGGAGCGACTTAAACGTAAATCTTCTGGATTTGCAAATGTTTTTGTCTTCATGCGTTGACGTGCCGTTAGCAAGGACATTAACAGCATCTTAATTATTAAGAGACTACACCAAAAAAGATAACAGCAAAAAACAGAATTTGATTTACTTAAAAATGTTGTTTCACTTGCTGTTGCATGCCCAGACATGTTTGTTCTTCTTGTTTGTTCTTGCTTGTCTTTCGCTTTGTTACAAAATGAATTCAAACTAGAAAATTGACAAAAAATTGTTGAACTGTTGAACAGCTGCAATAGTTCCCACAGCTCATTGTACTGACCTGGTCTAAGACACACACATACACACACACACACATACACATATTTATCGACCTAGTTGCTAGCTAAGTATTATTCAATTATTTATGCATATTCTCAATATGCTTTCAACACTGAGAATTTTAACGTGATGCAGAAACAGTTCAATCAATTTTTTTTTTTTTTTCTTTTTTTCTTTCATTTTCTCTCATCAATTTTTTATGTCAATTTTTGAGTGCACAATATGTAAATAATTAATGCCGTGCAATGATTTTATTGACATTTTCTTTATTTGCATTTCTTGAAATACTTGAAATCTGGATGGAAGCAAACAAACATTTCGTCAAGTTAGAACTTAAATAAAGAAATTTTATAGCTTCTAAATGTTAAATTGCTTTGTTAAGTAACTTAACGAAACTTAACGAAACTTAACGATACTTGACAAAATCTTGACGAAACTTAAATAATGAAATTTTTATAGCTTCTAAATGTTAAATTGCATTGTTCAGTAACTTAACGAAACTCAACGAAACTTGAAAAAATCTTGACGAAGCTAAACAAAACTTGAACTTAACATAACTGTTACTTGAAATCTGGATGGAAGCATACAAACATTTCGTCAAGTTAGAACTTAAATAAAGAAATTTTTATAGCTTCTAAATGTTAAATTGCATTGTTAAGTAACTTAACGAAACTTAACGATACTTGACAAAAACTTGACGATACTTAAATAATGAAATTTTTATAGCTTCTAAATGTTAAATTGCATTGTTCAGTAACTTAACGAAACTCAACGAAACTTAACGAAACTTGAAAAAAAACCTCAACGAAGCTTAACAAAACTTGAATAAACATAACTGTACCTTGAAATCTGGATGGAAGCATACAAACATTTCGTCAAGTTAAAACTTCTAAATGTTAAATTGGATTGTGAAGTAATTTAACTTAAATATAACTGTATCTGTTACTGATGCCATACTAAGTGATTTGTTGATTTGTATACGTTAATAGTTAATGGCGCCATCAAGCACAGTGTGTAAATGATTAATTTAGTATTAGTGAAGCTTAACGAAACTTAATGAAACAGAAACTGCAGCGCTTACTCTGATGCCATACATATGTATGTATATTAAATGCTTTTATGGATTATTATATTTGCCGGAGAATAAATGAGTAGCTTAACGTAACTAAACGAAACTTATCGAAACTTAATGAAACATAGCGAAACATATGGAAACATTTTTTGCACGCGTCATTTTATTGCTTTGTTTTTGTATTAGTTGCAATTTTAGAGATCACACACAGAGAGAGAGAGAGACGAAGATAGAGAGAATAGAGGAGATAGACGATGCCAAAAATAAAAGATCAAGGTTATAAAAACTAATAGATTATTATAATAGACAAAAATCAAGTATTCCAAAGCCAACGGAAGCAACAGCAAAGCACAAGCATAAAAGCACAACAACAGCAACAACAGCAAAATAATATAAATAAATAAATGAACAAGCAAAAAAAAAAACATACATACATACATACATACATACATAAGCTGCACAATCTCAAAGTTCAATTTTTGTCGTCAAGTTGCCAGCTTAAATATCTCTCTCTCTCTCTTTCTCTCTCTCACACACGCACTCTCTGCCCTCTTTCTATCTCTGTCTATCTTTCTCACAGACAGCAGCTATAGAACTATCGCACAGTGTCTGCCCAAAAGCTAAGTTTACAATTTGTCATTGAAGCGAAACGAAAGAAGAAATAAAAGAACACAAAAAAAATAACAACAACAATTTGTCCAGACAACAATGAGCAGCAAATTCGCCGTCGGATTTGAGTGCTTTTGTCTGTAGTGTGCATGTGCATGTGTATGTGTGCGTGCGTGTGCCTTGTATGCCTGCAAGTACATTTGCACTCAACTTGATCTGCCGTTGATCTGATCTGACTGCATAGATTAAATGCAAGATGGCATTTCAAACTGTACCCCCGCGTTACCCATACACACACACACTTATAACATCTGCATGTGCTTTACTTTTGGTTTTGCCGCATGAAAACAACTTTTGCTAAATTTAGTTAAAGAGCAAAGAGTTGTTTTTTTTTTTTTTTTTTTTTATTTGTTTGCTCATCGAATTTTCTCAACGCTCAACAAGAACTTAACGTTGACGTCGCTCTCGCTGCTGCTGCTGCTGCTGCTACGACGCAGTCGTCATTAGCCATGCAAACGTCGACGACGACGACGCCAGCGACGACACGTAGTGTGTTCAAAGTCCAATTGTCTGGCACTTTGTTGTTCTTGCTGTTCTTCTCCTTGTTGTTGTTTTTGCTGCTGCTGCTGCTGCTTGTTTCTCTTGTGGTCTGCTTTATGACGAATTCCGTTTAACTTTTTATTTTTTTTCTTTTAAAGCATGGCACACTCACTCACATACTCGCTCTCACTCACTTACTCACACGCTCACTCCCTCACTCACTCACTTCGAAGAGCATGACAGCTGCAGAGCAAGATGCAGCAAGAGAGCAAAAAAAAAAGCACAAGACAGACACTGAGTGAGAGAGAGAGAGAGAGAGAGAGTTGTACAGGCAGAGAGCGTCAAGGCATACAAAATTGCAGTTGGATCATCATCATCAAGTTTGTTATCTTATTGAAGTCATTTAACACGCACTATGCACTTTACGCTTGCGTTTATTCTAAACTTACATTATGTAATAATTAAACGAATGACTCAAAATGTTTTTTTTTCTCCTTTTTTTTTGCAATTTCATTTTCAATTGGAAATATTTCACAATTGTTGTTTGTTTTTTTTTTTATAACAAATGAATAAATAGCCAGCAAGCATTTTCTTTGAAATAAACCTTATCGCTAATGCAACAGAATTTTTTGTATTTGTCAATAAAGAAAGAGATAGCAACAGTTAATGAATAGTTTGAGAATTTTAGAATTTATTGATATTCAAATGTTTATAGAAGAAAAAAAAACATACGATTTCCCCATAAAAGAATTGTACTAACATATTGAACGTTAACAAATGTTTTTATTTTTTTTTATTTTTATTTCAGGTGCAATAATTAATTACGTTTATATAAATATCTATATACATATATATCTATATATTTATATGTCTATATATTCATGTACATTTTAGTTAACTTATCGATAATTGGCAATCAAATAATCCAACAAATTTCGATAATGTCTTTAAACAAAAGTACAATCAAACAAAACAAAATACGACGTACGGAAAACTAGAGTCGTATATGTTTGACTATATAGCTGATACCCGGTATTCAGGAAAAATTAAAAGTTTTCTAATTTCTATATTTATGATTCGATATGGACAAAATTCTCACCGATTATTTATATATATATATATTATATATATTCTAAATTGCAGACAATTAGCTCTTAAATTATGGCTATATTACACTATTTTATATGGCTATGATAGATTCCTGAAGGCGATGAAACTTACCAAAAAGCCAAAAACAAGCTTGAACTGTCTGCAACGAATATATATAAAAAAAAAAATAAAAATAAAGTCTCTAACTTTTATAGTTGCTGAGATCCAAATGCTGGAGATACATAGGAACATACGGATATCTTTCTATTATCTCAACTATTGATGCTAAGGAAGATTATATGTATATTATGTGATCTTGCAAGTCAGCTTCTAGGCATTACATATGTATGTATACTTGCTGCTGCCATAAAGTGCTTGTATCCTCAGTTAGCTATGAGTACCAGGTATAAAAGCAAAGATCGATTCATTCAAATGACGTTTTTAATTTTTTTTTTTTTTTTTATTATTTCTTTCCGTTGTTGAAAGTCCACGAGAATATCAAACTTTTTACTTATGCAATGTATATATGTATATATATCTAGAACTTTCATCAAATGGAATTTAATCTAAAAAAATTCTAATTTCTAATCTTAAAGTCCTTGAAAATTGTTGAACTAAACGTTAATGCAAGTCAAATGCGACTAAAAAAAATAAAAGAAATTAATTGAAGATTTTTTATACATATGTATATAATCATTATAATATGTATATATATATATATATATATATATATATATAGAACATATAGAGCATTTATGTGACTGATAAGCACAATTTCTTAGTGTCAATAACCTAGAAATTTCAATGCTTTCATATATACATAAATTGTTTAATGCTCAGCATACATATGGAGGAGATACATATGTATGTCCGAACTGTTCAGAGAGATAATTTTTCAAGATTATGACCGAGTTTTTTTTTTTTGAAATCCCAAAATACACTTGCAGGGGTACATAATTTTTTTGGTATGCAGGGGATATGGTTGATACTATATATAGTATATATGTACATATATATATTCTTCATAAGCATCAACAGTCTAAATAAATTTTATTTATTTTTTTTTTTTTCAAACATAAGATTTGAGAAGAATTTTATGATAAGATTTTTACACTAAGAGAACTATATCTCTAATTTGTAATACTTTATATCCTAGAGCTAGCATAGAAACGATCAAATGAAAAAAATTGAAATTTTCTACATGATTTAAGCTTACAAGTCTAAAAATAATATTGGACAAGTTGAAGATAATTTTAACTTTTCTTGCTTATGCTGCGATTGACCTTGGTAAACTTATTGGAAATATTTCTAAAAAAAAAAAAAATAATTAAAAAATTGTAATAAAAATAAAAAAAATTTTACAAAACTTCTGAACTGTCTTAAAGTTTATTAATACCAAAATGTATTAACAATTTTTTTAATCAAATCTTTTCAAAACTAATGTTGCATTTTTTTATGTAAATTTTTGTACATTTCCAAGTGAAAATTTTGAAATTAATAAAATTGCAATTTCAAATTTTATATTCATATTTTTTTTTTTTCAATTTTATTTTATATTTCATATTTTTTTTTATATTTTAAACTATTTTTAAATTACGTTCAACTTAAGATTATATACAATATGTACGTCATGCGATCGTCTTACAAAATCAGAAATCAATCGGAAAAACAGATTTCATTTGTCATTGTAGAATTGATATCAAAAGTCATAAAGAAAGAACAGAAAAGGTTTTTACAAGTCTGTCAATAATAATACTAATAATAATAATTAATAACGATAACAATCGGAAATACATAAAAAACCAATAGAAATAGAAACCTACAAACATGTATGTATATAAAATTTATATTGGTTTGTAACTGAGATTACATGAGCTCAAAGTCTAGACGTCGTAAATGATATCTCGCAATATATATGTATATTATCGATAAGGATTACAACACATAGTCATTTATAATTATAGTTATATAGTATTAGATTATGGTTACTGATTATGACGACAATTTGAAATATGTATATATTTTGAACTTTGGATGAAATAAGCTTTGACCGAAAGATACCACGTCGCGGACGCCTGATTGTTTAGTTTTTTTTTTTTGTATGTTTAATATGCTACAAATATCTGTCCACGACTATATATAGTGTGTGTGTGTATGTGTGTGTGTATGTGTGTGTGTGTGTTGGTATAGTGTCTGGAGAGCAGACTTATTATCAGAACCAGACGATGATATTGTCGTTTGGGGGTTTGCCAGCCAAACTACTTAATCATTGCGTGCGTGTATGTGTATGTGTGCGTCTCAGTGTGTCTCAGTCTGCTACAGTTGTGGAACCCGTTTATGGACTTTGGAACTTGCACTGTGATGTTACATGGCACTGAGCAAATGTTATGCGAGACTGCGGCGCCATGAGAGCGAGCGAGCGAGTAAAAGAGAAAGAGAGAGAGCAAGACGTGCTGCAGCATGACATGATCAAGCACACACACACATATACATACATACATATATACATACATACATGAAATATATATATACATATGTATGTAGCATTGCAGCTTATCGAACACTGCGCTATGGTCGCGGGTCAAAGGTTTCGCACAACAATTGATAATAAATTCCAATTTGAAAAATTTTCTATTGGCATGTCGATGAGCGCAGCAAAAAGCAAAAGAGAGTGTGCGTAAATGTATATGAAAGACAGCGAGAGTGTTTTGTGCGTGGAAGGGGGAAGGCGAGACAGTGCAAATAATGTGTGTTAATCTAGTTGTCAAGCATGGGACGGCAGGGAAATTGCTTGCTATGCTCTTCATATGCTACGCATACTCTTCAATACAACCTTTCCCTTTCTCTCTCTCGTACGCACTCGCTCTCTCTCTCTCTCTTTCGCTGGCTCTCTCACGTGCTCTTTGATACTGCGTCTGCTTTGCAATTACCGTAGCGTTTTTTTAACGCCTTGGCTGCAAAAATTCAATTGAAATTGCAGGCTATGTACATACATACATACATATGTATATGTATGTGCATGCTGCTGGCGTGGCGCTGTTAATAAAATGGTTCAATTTACGCCCCCCCCCACCCAAACCAGCCCCCATCGTTAAATGTACACGCCCACAAATACAAGAGTAACACTTTGATTTGATTACAACAAAAATTGCGAAACGTCATAAAAACCAATGTTGAAACTCAATTCAAGTCCAAAGTAACAATTGTGATACTTGCCAACACTCTTTACATAGTGTCCACCAGCAGTATACGTCTACATATCTATATATGTATACATATGTAAATGTGTATGTATAAAAAACAATTAATCAAAATGTCTGATAAAATAATTAAATAATTATTGTCGATTATATTTTTATTTATTTTCATTGTAGTTTTTTTTTGGCATATTTTATATTTAAAGAAAAATCGACAACAACAAGAATAATTTGACAGCTACATACATATGCAATGCTCACCCATAGCAACAGATACAATACTTTTGTCACGCACTGTTAACTCAAGTGCAATGCGCATTGCAGCAGCCAGCAGTCAAGCAAGGCATCGGCATCGGCATCGGTATCGGCAGTGGCAGAAGCAGCGACAGCAAAGTCCAAAAACTCAATAAGTCAGTCAGAGAGAGCAACAAATTGCATATTGGCTGCCTGCCCACACACACTCACACACACTCATGTAACATGTATAGGCATACTCTTGGTTTTGCTCTCTCTCACTTGCGCTCGACTCAATTACTTTTAGCATGCTCACGTTTTGTTCGCCGCCTTGCGCTCAGCGCTCAGCCAACGTCTCCTGGAGCAGACAGAGATACCCTTCTGAAGAGAACGATAATTGCTAGCCCCCCCACATACAATATGCTCTGCTCTCACTCTTGCTGTCTTGCGCTCAGTTTTTATACATACATATAGTATGTATGTACATATATATTTTTTTTTCTTTTTGGTTTGACGTACGCTCACCGCCGCATGTTTTAGCTGCCGACGCCGTCGTCTTCTGGAGGAGAGGCCCTTATAATAAACCAGCCGCGCAGCTTGCAAATCAGTCAGAAACGCGTAGAGTGCGCCAGCGAGCAGACGTATCGTATATTTAACATATATAAAAAGTGTTTCAAGATATTACATTTTTTTTTTCATTTTCTGCTTCTTCGTCGTTGTTCTCCGCACACAGACACATATACATACATTAAAAAAGTTCTTCAGCTTGTGGAAGCGTATATATATATATATATATATATTTTTTTTTTTCTTTGGTGCCCAAAAAGCAAGAAAAAAAAAGAAAAAGTGCCGTGCAAAGCAAAAGCAATAGCATATAAAATACATTTATAAAAGTGAAAACGAAGCATAAAGAAAAAAAGGAAATATGGCAAGTGTAGATCAAAAAAATGCAGCAACTGGCAATGGCACAACAACAACAACAACAACGGCAAATCACAATAATATTAATAATGCAACGGCATTAGCTGAAACAACAGCAACGGAACAGCCAAAGGATGCTAAGGATCTTTTGCCACATCTTGAATCATTGGAGCGTATCATTAAATTGCCAGTTGTAAATGCCGCATGGGATAAATCACAAGATGTCTATGGCAAAGTAAAAGGTAAGCATAATTACAATAACAACAAATAGAAAAGAAATGAAATGAAACGAAAAGAAAAAATAAAAACGTGCGGCGGCGTCGTCGTCGTCGTCGTTGTCGTTATTCCATAACTCTAGAAGTGTCTCTCAACCTTTTTACTTTATGTCTTTGCTCGAGATTTTTCTCAAGTGCATTGAACTCACTATCTCTATGTCTGTCTCTCTCTCTCTCTCTCTCTCTCTCTTTGTCGCTCGTTTCGCTTAAACTAACGGCAAAGCCAACTGCAATAGTTGGAAATCGGAAACCAAACGAAATGCAAAACGTAACAGCAACTAAAAACCGAAAAAAAAAATGTAATATGCAAAAAAACATAACTGTTGCTTAGGACTTGAGACAGCGACATGCGACGTCGACAGCAAACGGTGACGCTGACGCTGACTTACTATGACGATGAGATTATATGACGACGTTAGCTGCGAGCTATAATAGAGCGTTGGCGTTGTTGTCATTGACGTTGTCGTTGACGTTGACGTTGACGTTAACGTTCACGTTTACGATTTTAATGTGACTTATTTTGCGTTGCGAGTGCAAAGTTCGCCATTTTGAGTGCATATATTGATGAATTCGCCGCAAAAATATAAAAAGACTTTAATTGACCGGCAAATTGCAATTGGCGATTGCCAAATTGATGCCAATTAAAGTCAATTGAAGCAACATTCAATAATAAAAAATAAAAAAAAAAAAAAGAAACAAGTACAAGAACAATAACAACAACAACAACAACCATGACCTGCCCGTTAAGAAAGAATTTCTTTTATATCTATAACTTGTACCTTGTGCTCTCTATCTCTGTCACACGCGTGACGCGCCAATCAGCGGCAAAATGGCAAACGATAAACGGCTCTGTACAAAGTGCAAAATATATATGTACATAAATACCAGAAAAAAAAACAACAAATAAATAATAAATAAAATTTACATAACTTAACAAAAGAGAAAAAAAAAAATTAATTTTTTTTTTTTTGCCAGCCAAACACGTAGACTAAACTTTTTTTTTTTTAATATTGTTGTTTTTGCCGCTACGCAGCTATACAAAAAGAAAAAAAAAAACTTGCACATGTGTATATGTATATGTATATGTATGTGTGAGTGTGTGTGTGTGTGTTATGTATGTTTGCGCTATGAATAAGTCAGAGACGAGTGCAATAGGGGGGCGCCAGCAGCAGCAGCAGCAGCTGTAGCTGTAGCTGTAGCAACGGCAGCAGAAACTTAACGATTGCCTGGTTGTTGTGCCACTGTGTGAATCAACGAAACGTTATACTATGTATTTGAGCATATAAGATGTTTATGTATGTGTATATTTATATATATATATATATGTGTGTGTGTGTATATATATATGTATCTATATACAAGTATATTCTAGTTGGACTTTCGACTTGTTTGTCTGTTTGCCTCTTTTCATAATAATTTTTTATTTTTTTTTTTGTGCTGATGTTGTTGTTGATAATAATGATAATGACGCTGATGATGATGATGATGATGAGCTTGATGATGACTAAATGAGCACGAACTATCAAAGTCTAAACTAGCTAATGACTACAACTAACAAAAAAAACAACAACAATAATAATAATAATAAGTAGAAGGCAACGCCAGTCGACACATTCAACTGCGCAGTTGCTTATCAACTGATAAGTGTGGCAAAAATGTTGTTGCTATCTCTCTCTTTCTCTCTCTCTCTCTGTATGTGTGTGTGTGTTTAAGCTTATCATTCGAGCAGAGCCAGAGCTCAAATTGTAATTGCAAAAGTTTATTTGCACATATATCAACTTCAACTTACACTCCTCTCTCTCTCTCTCTCTCTCTTTTTCTCTTCCTATCTCTTTCTATTATCTAGGTAAAAATCGTGTCTTCAATTGGGCTTTAAATGCAGCTGAAGATTGTGTTGCACGTGCTGTAACAACAGCAGCACCAATTGTCAATCGTTTAGATCGTCCCATTGCCTATGTTGATCAAACCTTGGTCAAGGGCATTGAACAATTAGAAACAAAAGCGCCAATTATTAAGGATACACCACAAGAGATTTATACACAGGCTAAGAATAAGGTTATCGATGTTGTCCAACCACATTTGGAACGTGTTGTTAAATTCAAGGCTGTGGGACAACAGAAGGCAGCATCACTCAAGGATTTGGCATGGCAGAAGGCTAATGAAGTGCTTGCCACACAATATGGTAGCTTGGCTGTTAATGGTGTTGATACAACAACAGCATTGGCTGAACGTTTATTGGAATATTATTTCCCTAAATGTGATTCGGATGTCGAGGAAGATAATGGTAAGTGTAAGAAATCTAAATGTGAAATTTGTTAAAAAGTTTACTATAATTATTATAGCTGATTTATAGAAAAATAATTATATATAAATATATATATTATGCATTATATATATATATATATATTTATATCATATATATAATTTTTTCGCGATTTTGTCTCTGGGAAAAAATTTTGTTTTTCTTTTTTTTTATGTTCATATTTATGTTTTTTTTTTTTTATAATTTGTTGAATTTTGCAATTTTTTTCTTCATAATATTTTGTTTTTATTTTGAATTTTTTTATTATTATTATTTTTATTTATTTAATACATTTTTTTTATTTTTATTATATATTTTTTTTATACCTTTTTTTCATTATTTTTTTTTTTGTTCATATTCCTTTTCTCGCATTTACTTAAAACGCAAAATTCTATAAATAAGCATAATAAATAAAATGCAAATAAAAAAAAAAACAAAAAAATAAAATAAAATAAATAAAAAAAAGTAAATAAACATAACATAAAAATAAACAAGCAGAAAAGAAAAGAAAAAAAATCCAAAAAAAAAATAAATAAATAAATAAAAAAAAATACATCGTAAATATTTCTAATTCTCAGATAATAAACAAAATGCTGTCGGGCAAAATGGCAAAAATTCTGAAAGTGACAGTAAGTTTTTTCTCTCTCTCCCTCTCACTCACTCTCTTTCTCGCTCTTGCTCTGTCACTACTGCCTGCTGTTAAAACTAATAAGCATGAAATAATGTTACTAACCTCAACGATCTTCAAATAATTTTATGATCTTACGTCGTACGATCGTATGATCTTTCAATATTTACGATCAAATAACAAAACAAATAAAATACAAAAAATTTATTAATAACTTTTTTTTTCTTTTTTTTTGCGAGATAACAAATTAAATTAAGTGACAGAAAAAAAAAGTAAACAAAATTTATGATCAAAAATAATAAAAAATTTAATTTAAACTTTAGCTAGTTTTTAGTCGGACTTTCTAACGTTTTTTTTTTTTCGGTGCTCAACAATTTTATAATTTTAATGTTAGTTTTTAGTGGGGTTTATTTTATTTTTTTTATTTTTTTTTTTTGGATATTCCTTTCCACAATTTTGTTCGCTTGTTTTTAAAATTGTTGACTAATTTCTCTTAACAATTTTTTCTTTCTTCTTTTTCTTTTTATATATATATATATTTTTTTGCTCTCTTTTCCGTCTGCTGTTTTGCTGCTCGCACACTTTCTTCTATCACTGTCTATCACTCTGTCACTGTCCTGCACATCACATTGTAGTTGTTGTTATTGGGGAGAACGACTATGATCATGAGATTGATACTAGATTCTTAGTAGCCGCATCGACAGTCTTTCTTTCAATGTCATTGAAAATCATAACTGAAATTGTTGAATACGTTAGAAGAAATCCAGAGATCGTAGGGATTATCGATAGGGAAATCAACAAGCTAATGGTAAGAAGCTAAACCTAAAAAAAAAAAAAAAAAAAAATTATAAATTTTTAATTTTAATTTTTATTTGAATGTGCTTACAACTAACTTACAATTACATTACAAGTAACCTATAAGTAATTTACATGTAACTTATAAGTAACTACAAAGTCACTTACATGTCACTTACAAGTAACTTACAAGTAACTTACAAGTAACTTACATGTCACTTACAAGTAACTTACAAGTAACTTACATGTCACTTACAAGTCACTTACATGTCACTTACAAGTAACTACAAAGTCACTTACTAGTCACTTACAAGTAACTTACAAGTAACTTACATGTCACTTACAAGTCACTTACATGTCACTTACAAGTAACTTACATGTCACTTACAAGTAACTACAAAGTCACTTACAAGTAACTTACAAGTCACTTACAAGTAACTTACAAGTCACTTACAAGTAACTTACATGTCACTTACAAGTAACTACAAAGTCACTTACAAGTAACTTACAAGTCACTTACAAGTTACTTACAAGTAACTTACATGTCACTTACAAGTAACTTATAACTCACTTACAAGTAACATATATTTACATTACATTATGCTTACTTTATACTTACATTCTGTATGTATTTTTTTTCTCTCTTTCTTTCTTTTCCAATTGAACCTTTTAGTGCCAGTTCCCGCCAGCGAGGACCCAGTACTACATACAGTCCAGACAGTCGGACGCCTATCCAATAAGATCTCGCGTCGCGTCTATAGAAATGTCTCCCGACAAATCAAGCAAGTGCAGCAGGGCAACATCAACGATTATTTAAGCTCATTGATTGCGGCACTCAAGTTGCATCAATATATTAATTTCATCAATTCATCAATGGGCACAAATGTTGAGCAATCAACATTGGGTACTGATAACAACTGTACACCGTATGGCAACTCATCATCATCATCATCGACTGTTGCTGCTACATCTACTAGGCCAACGTCCTCAACATCAACATCAACGTCTGCTGCTGCTGCTGCCACAGCGAACAATAGCAACAACTTTAAGAGCAAATCAACGCCAGCGGCGCCGTCTACTGTACAGTAAATTTGCAACAGTAACAGTGCAACGTGACTATGCCACATGCCTCCCCATAATCACAATAACTTACCGCACACCCAACCCCCCCGCCCATGCCCCTCTTTGCAGGCAGCACATTTTCTTTTATTATAAAAAATGCAAATTTTTTTTTCGCATTTTTTGTTTTTTTTTTTTTTTTCTATGTTATTGCACAATATAAGAAAATGGCAAAGAAATGCCACGCCACAACGCCCGCCCCCCCACATATAAATCCCTTGTAAATATTTATTTGAACACACAAACATACACAACACACACATATACACTCACACACACACACATATATATATTATTGATATAAGTTGTAGTTGTAGTTGATTTTTTAAAACAAGAAATTTACATTTTTTTTCAAGTTTTTTTTTTAGCTGTGCTAAAAAAAACCAAAAAAAAAATGATAAAAAAAAAAAGAAAAGCAAGAAAAAGAAGAAAAAAAGCGAAAGTTCTATTAGCGCCACCTGGCGTACATGTGCCAACCTAACATACACATTGAATGAAGAATGAAAACAAAAAAAATTTTTTTTTTTGAAAAGAAAACAAAAATTATAAAAAAAAAAATGATGATATATATGTTAGAAAGAGATAGAGAATCAAGTTGAAAGATTCTCAACTAAGCTTATAAAAATTTATAAACTAATCTTATCGTAATTAACTAATTAATTAATAATAATCATTATAATGTTTTAACTATGTTTAAACTAAAAAAAAAAAAATGAAAGAAAGTAAGAAATGAGAAAAGAGAAAAGAATAATACCTAATGATATACATATAATGATGATAATGATGAATTATATGCTTTATATATATATATATATATATATATATATATTTACTATATATATTCATATACAATTTATATTATGAAATATAACTTTAAAGACAAACATATAGAAATTATAAAAAAAAGAGAAAAAAAATTAAAAATAAATTCAAGCAATGGAAAAAACTAAATAAAACTTGAAAGAAAGAAAAAAAAAAAATTAATATACAGATTTTCATTTTAATATATAGATATACATATATATTTATTTTATTCTATGCGATTAGATAAAAAGATAATGATTGTGCATGTTTATACATGTTCAAGGCTTCAAATGTCATCAGACAAAATGGCATTAAAATTCATTTCAATATAATTTTTATGGCATGATAATAACAACAACAACAACGAAAGAGCAAAATGAAAATAAAGTAAAAGCACTTGAGAGATAGCCGATATTATATAGTATATATATATATATAATATATATATAATATATAATACTTTATACTACAGTTAACTGCTGGCCCAATTTTACAATGACTCGACGTGAGCAATTTCCTATTCCAAAGTTCTCTTGCGTTCACTTGAGCAATGCTGGCAGAGATAAGACTTGACTGTTTCATAAATTTCTATATTATATCTATATATATATATATATATATATATATATATATATATATACTATGCTATAAAGGCTTATATAGTGTATTTTTTATGGCCTGCACTTGAACAAAAATTACAGTTATCTTTGACATTCTTTTCATTGTTGTTGTTGCTGTTGCTGTACTTTAAGTAGATCCGGCAAAAGAAAAAAAAAAAAAACTTGAGAGATTGATTAAACGTATCTATTTGCTATACAAAATACTAGATGTATAGCATGACATATGAGTTTATATTTATATATATATATATCATGTCTCTCAAAGTTAGTCCCGTGTTATCAGCATAAGATTTGATTGAGCACCTGAAACTTGCCATATTATTATTATTATTATAGCAACGTTAACTACCTTACTTACAAGTTGCTATAAAAACAATAAGCTAGCAAAAAAAAAGAGAAACAACAACATCAACATCAGGCAGGTCTAGCATACTGCCATATTTACTTTTTTTATGAGCTTAAGCTATAATGTCAATAAGCTATAAAGAGTTTTGCTATACACATACATATATATATATATATATATATATAAGATTTTTGCAGTTTATGGCATAGTTGTAGTATAACATTTTATATTGTCAAATCAATGCTGGCAGACATGATTATTATTATAAAAATGCTTTATAGCATGTTTTGTGTTTATAGTTTTTCAATTTTCAACATTCATCATATTTTAGTGTTTGACTATAAAGTGCCATAAAAACTTTCATAGTTTTTTGTGCTATAAAAAAAAAAAAAAATTTGTTGTGCTATTGGCATGAAGGGGAGAAAGGTTTCCGAAGAGGGTTGAGAAGAGTTTAAACAAAAAAAAAAACGTTTTTGCGAATTGTCGTCACATTTTATTTTCTGCTCATTTTCCATTATGCTATAATATGTGCTATAAATTGTAATTGAATCGTAATTTTTATTTATTGCTGATTTTGCTTTGCTATAAAATTGTTAATTAGACTGTAAAGGGCTACAATCATAGAATCATAGTTGAATTCCCATAGTTTTGCTATAAAGCAGGCGCTAGACATGCTATAAATTTCCCATACAAATACTATATAAATACTATATATATAAAATGTTTTAAGAGCTTGTACTAAAAGATTTTCATTCATATTGAAAAGTTTTTTTTTTTGTTTTTGCTTCTTGCTATAAAGTGCTATAAGCATTTGTGTCTTGCTATAATGTGCTATAAATTGTTATAAAGCACTTGTGTTTAAGATTTTCAATTTAACATTAAACATGTCGTTGCGCGCTTCTTACAATGTGCCATAAAGTGTTATAATGTGCTATAAACTGCTATAAAAAATGGTATAAAAATAATTTAATAATTGTCGCATAATAATATAATAGCTGATAGGGACCATAAGTCTTAGTAAATGCGTCTTGACATCTTCTATAATGTGCTATAAAATGCTATAAAGTGCTATAAAATGATTGAAAACTCCCCCCATTTTGGCATTTTTTAAGATATGCAATTATAATTCATAGTTTCTGCTTCTTTTCATTTGCTATAAATGACTATAAAGTGCTATAAATTTTGCGATTGGATCACGTTTAATGAATGTTTAATGAACTACGACAAGTTAATTAAGTATTAATCATTTTGCACTTTGTACCATACATTTTTATAGCTATGCCTCACAAAGGTATTTCAATGTGAATGTGAATAATCAAGTCAGTTATAGTACATTTTTATGGTAAGTCAATATATATACCATACATACATATGTACACAGGTATATACGTATGTAGGTGTGCCATATGGGGGTACTTATAGGGTATATATATGTATAAGTTGTAGCATGACACGCATTATGTACGCATATGTGTGATTCGTATTATTATTTGCTCGTGATTAAATTGCACGGTGACTTTACGGGTTTACTTACGGGTTCATTTCAGCTTCTTATCAAATATCCTGTTACCTGTTCGCTCGTATCTGATATCTGCCAGGTACCAGGTAAATGTGGCGATTTCTTTTCTTTTTTTTTTATATACCTTAGCCAGATGGGTATTTTCATTTTAGCTGGAGA